>APFE030827466.1:320889-376458 GCA_000404065.3 Pinus taeda | reverse complement strand
TTTGGTTCCAAATGGAGGATCAACCAGCTTCCAAGTGTCGTTCTTTATGAGGGCATCATACTCCTTTTGCATCGCTTCTTTCAATTCATCATGAGAAGAAGCTTCTTTAAAGGAAGTTGTTTCAAAATCTGTAGACAAGTTCAATTCACAATCATAAGAAACATCCATATCAACAGGTGAATTAGAGTCATCTACATCACCTCCATTTTGTCGGTTTGAATTTCTAGTTCCTGTTTTTCCAATTTTATCAGGATGAACATTTTCAAGTGTCTTCGTCAGCCACTTTGGGGGACATTTCTGAGATGGTCCAGGCTGCTCTGTTGATTGAGTTGGGACTGAATCAAGATTGAGTCTCTTAATTCTATCAATTACATCACTTAAAGCATCATCCATTGTTGGAGTTTCATTTGGGGGAGAGTGTTCTTCAGAAGAAGATTCCACATGTTGATCTAGAATAGGAATCCCCCCTTCAAGATGTGGAATCTAATTATCAAATTCTTGAAATATTTTTGTTTTTGCAAATCTATCCAAGCGATCAAGTTGCTGCTCAACAACATTGTCAGATTTGGATGATTCAAGAAAAATTACATCTCTAGATACAACAAACTTTTTATTTACTTCATCATAGAGGTGGTATGATTTGGAGGTGTTTGAATAGCCCAGGAAGATACACTTACGACTTCTAGCACCAAGTTTGTTTCTATGTACCTTTGGTATCAAAGCATAACAGGTGGAACCAAAGATCCTGAGATGTTTTACCGAAGAAACATGTCCATACCACAATTCATAAGGAGTCTTGTTTCTTATAGCATTAGATGGACATCTATTCTTTATATATGCAACACATAGAACAACATCATCCCAAAACATTATCTTTACATTTTTGAAGAAAATCATGGATTGTACCATATTCAAGATTGTTCTATTCATTCTTTCAACTACACCATTCTGTTGGGGATTATAAGGCACAGTTGTTTGATGTTTGATCCCATGTTGGCAAAGATAGTTTTCAAATTCATTTGATGTCTATTATTTTCCCTTATCAGTGTGAATAGACCCAATATGAGATTGTGCATCATTTTCAATCCATTTATGAAAATTATTGAATGTTTGAAAAGCATCAGATTTGTTCTTCAATAAATAAACCCAACAAATTCTGGTGTAGTCATCAATAAATGTCATGATATATTTATTTCCATTTGCAGAAGGAACATGCATTGGACCACATAAATATGAATGAATGAGTTCAAGCTTCCTATGTGCTCTTGAATGTGAATCATGAAAAGGTTCTTTGCTATGCTTTCCTAGAATGCAAGCATCACATTGCTTAAGTTTCCTAGGAATTGTAGGCAAACCAGTAACACCATTTTTCTTCAAAAAGTGGAGGCTGTCATAGTTCAAATGTCCAAATCTAGCATGCCATAATAAACTTGATGGAAGTGTACCTTCTTCATAATGAGAATTGTATGAGAAATGTTGTGCATGAGCAGATGCTCCTTGCAGTTTGAGAAGCCTTTCTTCTTCTATTCCCCTCATGACAAGTGAGTGGTCAGATGCTTTTCTTACCTCAAGCTTGCCAATATGAATGGAGTGACCTTGCTGGCGGATGTGGACCAAGGACAACAAGTTTCTCTTGAGCTGTGGGAGATATAAAACATGATCCAGAAGAAAATCTGGAAGACCAGGCAGTTTAAGCCTGATTGTGCCAAGCCCTGATGGCTTGATTTTTTATTGATCTGCAAAGTATACTGTTCCATCAACATTGTCAGTGAAATCTTCAAAAAAATATTTTCTATGAGTCATGTGGCAAGTTGCTCCTGAATCAAGCAACCAATCATTTTTCCATGAAGCAAGTGAAGCATTAAACAAATCTTCATTTACTCCAATGTTACATTGTGCCTCAACATAGTGAGAAGATTCAGGTGCTTTACCTTTGTCTGTATCATCAGTTTTACCTTTCTGTTGGTTTCTTTTCTGCTCAATTTTGTCCCATGGTAGCTTGCATGTAGAGGCATCCTGTGATCCATTTCTTTTGCAGCATATGCAATGCAAATCTGCCTTCTCTCCTTGAGAATGTCTACCTCCCCTGCCTCTGAAATATCTTCCTCTTCCTCTTCGACCACCTTTTCCTCTTGTAGAATCTTGAGCAGGATGCTTTTCTTTATGAGCAAGGCACACAGCTTCTTCAGAAGATTCAGGGGTTGTCTTCTTTCTAAAAGCTTTCTCTCTTTCAGCAAACATTTTCATAAGAGAGTCAAAGGTTATATCTTTGAGATTTTCATTTGCTTGCAATGACTTAAGATAATTGAAGTAGGATAAAGTTCCTTGAGAAACGCAATAAGAGGAATATCCAATTCAACCTTAGTGGATTTTATATCATGCATTATAGACTTTACTTCAGATGCAAGAGCAAGAGGATCATTATTTTGCAGTTCAAGAGTGAACAGTTTAATCATGAGTTGAACAACTTCAAGTGCAGAATGTGGGTCATAGAGTTCTTTCAGCTTTTGTAAATCTTCAAAGGCAGTTGAATATGACGAAATATGGTGACTCACCTCTTCATTTACAGATGCTGCGATTAATGGATAAGCTTTGTTGTTCTTGTTTTCCCAAATGACGAGCTCTTTGTTTGAGGTAGGCTGTACTGGGTCATTGTCTCCTTCTCCGACACACACTCCTTTCCACAACTCATTGAAAATGAGGGTGTGTTTTATCATTCGAGACCATTCAGGATAGTTCTCCTTGCCAGTGAGAACTATTCCCACCATAGATATGATTGAATGCATTGTAAAATCCAAGAGCTGTAAAAATACTTCTGCTGCTAAAAGAAAATTGATTCTGATATCAAAATGTATTCTGGCCTCAAATAATATATTAAACACAGTCAGACGCAAGAGTGTTAACTATGTTAGTCACTTTGAAAACAACTTGATGGAAACAACACTATGGTAGTCAAAACAACACTGTGGTATAATACATATGTATGTATTATCAAATAATACAAACATTATACCTCTCTGCCCTAAAAACTTCACCGCATATATGCCATGTCCATCATATAAAAGGTAATGTGAAAAAAGGCTAACTCAAGCATAGATCCACTTCAATCTCTCCATGACAAGACTCCGGAAAACCGCCAAAAATTACAGAGCGAGAAATCCAAGGCCAAACCGCTCAAAAAGTCGACAAAAACACAATAAAATCACAGATAGGGATCGAGTCATGAGTGCAACATTGGCGAGTTTCCATACAAGCCAGAAATTCACAGATTTCAATCAAATTGGTGCACTAAATGCAGGAAAAAGAACCCAAAACTTCAAATTTTTTAATACTTATACCGGTCGAGTTGCTTACAACCGATACACCTCATTTCTGCATGCAGTTCATTGTTTAATATTCGTTGTTCTATAAAACGATATGCGTACCATGTCCAGCAGGTTAGATAGTCTAGAACACCACTTTCATTAGACATAAAATTTGTTACATAATCAAAGGATCATGAGTTAAACCACAACGTTGTCAGGCAGGTTAAACCACAGCGTTGTTCAAAGGATTCTCCACGCACTTGTTTCTCCACACACTTGGGTTCACGCCTCTCTCACCCCACTAGTTCAGCCGCTTTCACACAAAAGCAGAACCAGAATGGTCTTTGATTAGAAAAATATGTACGCAAATGCATTGGAAAGACAGGCGGGGGCGTAACTCATATTAGGTTTATGTTGCAACAGGACAACGTTCCATCAAAAAATGTGACAGCGTCCAGCATCCAGCATTCAACTGTGTGTGCGGAACAGGACAACACTAATAATTATCATGAACGCTTGGGCAGTCAGGACAGTATGGAGGAGCAGTGTGTTATGGACAGAGCAGTGTTGGAAGGGAATATGGCAGAGGCAACACATTATGGACAAAGCAACGCTGGAAGGTAACTCAGGACTGTACCATGTTAGGACAGGAAAAAGGAGTTACATGAGCATAAGAGCTAAAACAAGGAGTTGGCTCTGATACCATGTCAGGCCAGGCAGTAACTCCATTAGGCAGAAAAACTGATTCCTTTATTCCATTAGGTATGTTATTGTTATATACAAAAGGGTGTGACTGTTCAGTTCATCTCCTAATGAGTGTTCACATTCCTAATTTAATTATTTACATGAATTCACCCAATCGTGAGGATTAGGTGTCAACAATGTCAAAACCAGGAAAGGAGCATTGGATAGCAGTGAAGCAAGTTTTCAAGTATTTGTGTGGCACTAGTGATTATGGTTTGTGCTACCAAGGAAGACCAAGACTAGACAGAGTGTTGGATATTCATGGCTTTGTTGATACAGACTAGGCTGGAGATCTTGATCAGAGAATATCTACAAGTGGGTATTTGTTTAACCTATTTGGAGGTGTAGTCAGTTGGATGAGTAAGAAACAATCTGTAGTGGCACTATCAACTACAAAGGTAGAATACATGGCAGCCACTTATGCAAGCAAGGAAGCAGTATGGTTGCAAAGATTTTGTTCAAGTATGGGGTTAGTATAGGAAGCTATAAGGATCGACTGTGATAGCCAAAGTGTAATTTTCTTGGCAAATAACCCCACATATCATTCAATGACAAAGCACATTGATGTTCAGTATCACTTTGTGAGGGATATGATAGAAGACAAAAAGGTGTTGCTGGTAGAGGTGGACACTAATTTGAAGAATATTGCAAATGCATTGACAAAATATGTGAGCTCTGCGAAGTTCTCTTGGTGTAGAGAAACAATGGGCGTTACAGGGCTGGATAAATGACTAAGCTCTCTTGTGGCCCCCTGTGGAAAGAAAACAACAAGTGGGATAATGTTGGGTTGTGTTATATTCTTTCCATGACTAGCCCATGTAGTTAACCAGGGGTTAGAGGGGGGGAGGTCATAGGGGGTTTGAGGGGTACCCGTAACCCCACTTTATGGGATCCAGGGCAACACCCCAGAAAATTTTGGTTTTGGACCCTATGTTAGGTTGGGCGGACCCACCTACGGTTTTGTTCAAGATTTTCAAACATGTTTTTTGGACGCGATGGTTTTCAGTCCATGGTTTTGGATGCGATGGTTTTTGGACCATGGTATAGGATGCTTCGGCATGTATAAATATGTATTGTAACATTGAAAGGAACATAATGAAAAATAAAGCTGGTAGTCCTAGTTTTGGGATCCAGGGGAAATCTCTGTGTATATGTGTTTTATGTGTTATGCTCTTGCATTTTTTATTTTATG
This sequence comes from Pinus taeda, assembly GCA_000404065.3. Taxonomy (NCBI): domain Eukaryota; kingdom Viridiplantae; phylum Streptophyta; class Pinopsida; order Pinales; family Pinaceae; genus Pinus; species Pinus taeda. The sequence continues at coordinate 371,217 of APFE030827466.1, read as the reverse complement.
TGTTTTAGATCTCGTATGCAGGAAATTTTTTGTACCGGGTTAAAACCTATAAGGCCTAGTTTATCTTGATATTGGAGGTATTTTTCTCAGCCACTAGGTCATGGTATTCGTCAATTGAAGGATCTATAAGAAGATAATATATTTAAGGGTTTTCCCCTCAAGAGGAGGGGTTTTAGCCCTAGCTTGCAGGCTATATATTGTATCATTGTTCTTATTGTTTTGGTAGTTGTTTGATGTATCTCACACTATAATAATCAGGAACAAAGCTAATAAGGTAAAATGTAACACCAACAATTATTAATTTAAATATTATTATCATATTCACTACCCTATTAAATTCTCAACATTCAGTTACTCCATTGTTTCAATGTGCCACAACATAATGAGTAGACTCGGGTGCTTTACCTTTCCCTTTATCTGATGATTTTCCTTTCTCTTCATCCCTTTCCTGTCTAATTATGTCCCATGAGATCTTACATGTGGAATCATCATGACCATTTCTATTACACCATATGAAAATAAGCTCATACCTTTCTCCTTGGAAATGTCTTCCCTCCTGCCTCTAAAATCCTTCCCTCATCGTCCTTTTCAGCCACCTCTTCTTCTAGAATAATCATGTACTTGATTCTTATTTTTTGTGCAAGGAATACAGCTCCTGCAGGAGACTGAGCACTTGTATTATTCTTCCCAAAATCTTTCTCTCTTTAAGAAAACTTGTCCACAAGAGAGTAAAAAAAAATCTCTAAAAGTTTTCCACTAACTTATAATGACTCAAGATAATGGGAATACGTGGGATATAATGCCTTGACAAAAAATGTGAGAGGAGCATCCATTTTGACACCAGTGGCTTCAATGTCAGGCATAATGGCTCTTATTTCAGAGGATAAGGCAAGGGGATCATCATCCTTCAATTCTAAATTAAACAGTTTGATAATCAATTGAACAACTTCTAGCTCGGAATGTGAGTCATATAATTCTTTTAGATTTTTTAAAGCACCAAAAGCATCTGGAAAAGGAGTAATATGATGGCTCACCTCTTCAATGACTGATATTGCAATAAATGTATAGGCTTTGTTGTTATTTTTCTCCTAGATGGAAATCTCCTTGTCAGAAGTGGGCTTCTGAGAAGGATTTCCTCCTTCTCTTTCACAAATTCCTTGCCACAACTCATTGAAAATCAAAGTGTGTTTTATCTTCCTAGAACACTCATGGTAGTTCTCTTTTCCGAAGAGAACTACTCCAGCTATAGAGATAATTAAATGCATCATAAAATCTTATCTTCTCCCTAAATAGTCACAAATCTAAAATGTCTCTACAATAAAATTGATATGCCTTTTATATATAAACCATTCAACTTCTAATGCATATAATGGCTTCAAAAACTCAACATGTCGTTTTTAAAAAAAGCATATATCTTATATCACATATCACTTCCCATATCAACACCCATCATATATCCTTAAAAGAAGGGCAATGCATTTCATAAATTTTATGATCCATACCACAACCTTTTCAAAGTTTATCATATGCCATCACAAGCACACATTAAATGTATTTGATTAAAAACTTCAATGCACTTTCCAATGGATTCTCCAAAATGATTTAACCCAACATCACACAATTCAAATGGTATTCAATACTTAATGCATCATTAAAAAAGGCTTCAACAGAGGTATGCATATATCAGGCATAACCTATCAACATATATCTATACCCAGCATTAGAAACATCCATATGCATTCAACGGTATCGACATTTACAACCATGGACAGTGCACATAATTCATATATATGGAGAGCAATGAATTTCCATCATTCAAGCATTATATTCATGGTTCACAATTTCAAGAAAACATCCATACATAGCCATTTGAACCAATACATAGTTTTCAAAAAAGGAATTAACACAGAGATGAATGTTTGTCCATTAAAAAGGAACTTACAGCCAGAAACATTTGAACACATCCATATAACATGGACTTTAATGCACACCAGCATATGGCATTCAAAATTATTCAACACACAAATTCAACGCTAAAATTGACCATATCACCACTACACCAACTCCCTTCAGCACTTCTTCTTTCAATAGGATCAATGCAAAGGAACAAAGAATATGGCAAAGAATGCATGATTTACTTGCATAAAGAGATTAATTTTGGACCTGGACTTTGATACCATGTCAGGTCAGGAGAGTAACTCCATGAATAAATTGATATTTTCATTAAGATATGTTTTCTATATATATTGAAGGGAGACTCTTAGAATTCAAATTCCAATGTCTCTTCACCTTCCTTATTTTTCTATTTACAATATTTATATAATTTTCCTAATCTCAAAGGTTAGATGTGAACACATTAGACCAAGACTAACAACTTTAAGTCTTAGTGAACGCCATAAAGAAAAAATGGAGTCTAGAGGATTGGATAAGCATTTGAGATTGGAAATTCTTATGGATTGTGGAATCCAGAAAAATAAGTTGTTGATGTATATTCTTTGAGGATGAGGTATGGCATCAAATACAAGAGTGGCTGAAGAAGACCGATATTCTTTGAGGATTCAGAATTGGAAATCCAAGATAATAAGATTCCTAAAATAGCATACTTAGTGAACATCCGGATAGGGTATGTGCCTTAGAGGTGGTGTGGTAGCTCACATAAAGCCTCCCAACATAATGCTCTCTAATGAAGATGAGCTTATCTAGTTAAGGCCTTCAAGGGCAATTTTGGTAATGGTATAGATGATTGACAAAGATGGTTTATCAATCTGACTCTTCTTATGAGAATGCTTCAAGGATGATATTCCATGTGCCATGTGATTGGATTATGAATACCTCCTTAGTTAATAAGGAGTGTTGGAAATTGTAACTAGGTTCAGTCTTCATAATGACCTATTTGTAATCATGACATTGTATACTTTGTATAAAGAAATAAAAAGAAAGAATACATACATACATACATACATACATACATACATACATACATACATACATACATACATACATACATACATACATCATACATACATACATACATTACTACTACAACATAATTATATATATATATATATATTATATTTATATATATATTATATATATATATATATTATCATGGGTTTCATGCTCAAGTCTAGGTCAAAAGCATGTTCTTTTTTCTTCTAGGCCTTTCTAGGTCTTTCTAGTTATGTCATGTATTATAGTCCCATTTGGATTCATTGTAACAAAAGAAAATATTTTTCAAGAAAAATCCATTTATTCCTCCAAGACAAAGTCAGCCCCAATCAAGGACAAGTCAGTCTAAGGAAGGGTTATTAGACTTCTCAAGAATGTTATAAATATAAGGAGCTTGACCTCATTTGGATAACTCCCTCTTCATCAAGTTCAATCTTTAAGAGATTCTCTTTAGAAAACAAAATTCATGTCTTTAGTGATACTGTAGGAAGAATTTGTTACATAAATATGCTTGGTAGCACAAGCATGGTATGTTTTGGATAATATTGGATTGGACAAAACTCTTCCCTTTGATTGCTCGACACATAGAAACATGATGGATAAGAAAGAACTCTTCCACATGATTATTCAGAAGCATGATAGATGCACAAAACAAATGATAATATTGATCAACATCCGATGTATGATAGACAACTTCAGAGGGAGATGCATAAACGTTTTCTAATATGATTTTGAATCTTGTTGATTAGTTCACTCCACAAACACATTGATCAATATTTGAAAGGCATAAAGCATGGAGAAGGATTCTAGTGTGAAGATAGACCATGCAAAGGGATATTGATCTTAAGAGCTAGTAGCAAAACATGACATCTTAAAGGCTATCATGACTGGGTAACTCTGATTTTAATAATTTGGTATTGTTGGTTTGTTTGAGATATGACTAGGCTACCTGGAAGGACATATTGCAGAAGTATATATTAGAAATATAACAATTGAGATAATGTATCTACAATTTTTTGGTTTAAGCTCAATTCTTTAACACATGGATTGAGCGAACAACATTGATTTTGGCTTAAAAATATTGATGGCAGAAATAGGTACATCATGAAGGTAGGAAAGGTAGCAAGTCACAATATATCCTATTGGTCATGTTGGATCCGATGATATTCACTTTCCCAATGGATAGAGGGAGATATGATTAGCTCTACATTAATTGGTTTGCCAAGATACTATTGATAATGAAGATACTTTGAATGATGATTAATGGAAAGTGATGTAAAAGGTTGATGGAAAGAACGCTGCCATGAAGGAAGATCAAGAAAGAGTTTGGCTCCACAACATCTAGGAAGGTTGAAGCCAAGATATGATATCATGATGAGATGATAGATACAAACCCTTGCAGCTACTATTATGATCTCCATGAAAGACCAAGTATTTGATTAAAAAAAGAAATAATGAAGCATATATTTGAAATTAACTAAATATTATAATGAAGTCTCCCTGATTGAAAGGGATCAAGAAGTCTCCTTCATATTTGAGGAGTAAGGACCTCCTCCCTGATTGATAAGGAGTGACGATGGACACCATCTTCTCCATATGTGTCATGCACTAGGCTAGTACTAATTATCGTACATCCAATATATCACACTAGGAGGGAGAATGTAGGATTGGATAAGCATATGGGGATTAGTACTCCTTGAGAATTGGAAATCCAAGATAGGAAGTAGTCTCGTGGACTAACACTCCTTAAGGATTTAACAGGGTATCCAAGATAAGAGTGGTCGAAGAGGATCAATATTCTTTGAGGATTGGAAATCCAAGATAAGAATAATCCTAAAAGGACATACCTAGTGAACATCTGAATTGTAGGTTTTAACCCCGTACAGAAATTACCTGCATACGAATTCTAAATCACAAGAAAAATAAAGATGCGAGAGCATAATACATAAACCACATATACACAGAGATTTCCCATTGGATCTCAAAACCGAGACTACCAGCTTGATTTTTTCATTATATTCCTTTCAATGTTACAATACATATTTATACATGCCGAAGCATCCAATACCATGGACCGAAAACCATCGCATCCAAAACTGTGGACCGAAAATCATAGGTAGGTTCACCCAACCTAATATAGGGTCCAAAAAAAAATTTCTCGGGGCGCTGCCCCGAACCCCGTAGAGGGGGGCTACCCGCCCCCCTCAAACCCCCCAAACAGCGGGGGTTGCTGCCCCCGCTGCGCAATCGGCGCGGTGAAGGGGGGGCTCTGCCCCCCCTCTAACCCCCCGGTTCACTACGTAGGTTAGTTGTGGAAAGAATATAACACAACCCAACAGGGAATAATATGCTATTTAATAGACAAGGCTGGGGAAATTAAATTATGTTTAGCACTTTAATCTCATGAGAAGAATTAAGTATGTTGACCTTGCCTCTTCCTTCTTCCTTGATTGGTCTTGACCTTAATTCCACCTAGAAAAGTTGTGTATGTTTATTTTTTCCCATAAAAATGTTTAAAATCCCACCACAATTATTGTTGTTGATGTTATTGCTAAACATCCTTAGGTTGTGTAGGTTACCTGTAACTCTGGCAGCTTTAACCTGTTATGTCAAGAGACATCAACCTTGGTTCCATTGGTACTAGATGGAGGAAAATAATAAGAACCATGCATTGATCCAATCATTGGCTCAATTCTTTTTCATAGTGGCTATTGGATGAGAACAAAAATAGTATTCAATGGACAATGTGAAAAGGAACACAAACAATGATTGACTTAGTGCATGGTGCTTAATATTCTCCCTAGAAATGGCCCTTGTGGGGCACATTCGAGTCTTTAAGTAGATAAATTTTGGTTGGCTATAATCACTTGTGGACTTGATTGTAGTTCTCACATTTTGTAGCTAAACGTGACTATAATTCTTCCTCTCTCTCTATTGGTCATATACTCTAACTCAACCATTGTTGATTGCCTAGTCCATGAACATGAGCTATATATATATATATATCCAATTTCAATTTTGTTTTCAAAATATATAATCCAATTATGTTTAGCACTGTAGTTTCATTGGAATAATTAAGTATGTTGACATTGTCTCTTCCTTGATTGGTCTTGAATTTAATTCCACCTAATAGAGCTATGTACATTGATTTTTTTCGAGAAAAATGTCTAAAATTCCACCACAATTATTGTTTTTGATGCTATTATTGGAAAACCCTCGATTGTCTAGGTTACCGATAGCTTTTGCAGCCATAATTTATTCCACCATTAGGTATATGCTAGACGTGTTTTTTCATAGTCCATAATGCAAAAGATGGTAACCTAGCAACAACAAAAATATACTCATTACATCTGTCATATATCCATCTTAACAACTAACTCTATATCTATGATATTTTGTGAAGGATCAAATCCTTTTTTTGCAAATTCCACCCCCTTTCATAAAGAAGAAATGAATTAAAAAAAAAAAATTCCCTATGATCACACTATAATATATACCAATATATATGCCCCTTGCATTCATGCTTTTAAAACAAGGTATTTGGTGAAGAAGTAGGATTTTTGGTCAATTTTGTGCATGATGTTACACCTCTTGGGTGAAACTTTGAAATTTTTCTTCTATTAGAGATTCCCTTAAATCTATAACAATTTTTTTTACAACCAAATAGAGGGTTTAATTGTTGTAGATAGATCATAATTGAAACAAACTTAATGAGACCCTACATTACATCATAAAGGTTGAGACCCTTTAGTAGATCACCATCTGGTGATTATCATGATGATGAGGTGGGGAAGACTTACCATGTTTAGAACATTCTCCACATGTTATCTCATAAATATCCTTCAATGGGTGTGTTTTCGACACTAAAAATAAATGCACATGCACCATCAAGAATTGGATTCTTCACAATCTCACAACAATATTAAGAATAAAGAATGGGATTATTATTTGAAATCTAACAATAATAGTAGTAATTAGTGATCCCAACACTAATCACCCTCTTCCTTGTATTCTAATTTTGTTGAACATTAGTTCACATTAATCGTCCCACCAAAGTATGAGGATGTTGAGTTTAACTTGATTGCATATGCCAAGAATATTCTAGAATCCAACGACGAAGAGAAAAGTCAATTGTTTGATATTTCTCATATCTAGTAGATTTTGGAATATTCTAGAAATCTAAAATTAAGATAAGGGTATATTTTGGAATATTCTAGGAACTTATAATTAAGATAAGGGTGGTAGCTATCCTTATCTTAATTGCATATTCCTAGAATATTTCAAAAAATGACACATAGGAGCAAGGTCAAAGAATTGAATTTTCTCTTATCCCAAAATTCTAGAATATTCCTAGAATCTACAATTGAGTTAACATTAGCACCTATGACCATCCTTATCTTGATTGTAGATTCCCGGAATATCCCAAAATATGACAGATATGAGCAGGTCAAACAATTTACGTTTCTCTTATTTGTCACATTTCAAAATATTATTGGAATTTGTATTTGAGATAGGCTAAACACCTTCCTCGATTTTTATCTCAAGTGCATATTCCTAGAATATTCTAGACATGTATATAAGGACCATGTCAAACAATTAACTTTTCTAGTGTCCATCAAATTCCAAAATATTCTTGGAATTTGCAATAGAGTTAAGTTAATTTAAATCAACTGTGGCTTTTAGGAATATTTTGGAATCTAATTGATAGAAGAAAAGGTGATGAAATTAACTCGATTGAAAATTTTAGGAATATTTTGGAATATGACATACAAGAGAAAAATCAATTGTTTGACCTTGCTCCTATCTGTCATAATTTGGAATATTCCAAGAATATGCAATCGAGATAAGGATGGAGGAAGAGAAGTGGAACAACATACAATCTCATACCTCCTACTTAGTATCATAATTATTTTTATGCATTTTGTGATGTGGTCATATAAGGATGACAAAAGATTGTTGCTGAAATCCTATCCCTTGGATAATGTTCCTTTATTATGCCAACATTCTATGGAAGTGAGAAAATAATTAGCTTACTTCCTAGTGCTTGTTATTTTACTATTGTCAAGTAGGTTACATCACAAATAACTCATCTTTAATTTCTATGGCCTTGTCCATTAAATACCATCTTATTCCCATCCAATGGATAACATGGAATGATAATGAGTTGGTTTGTCCATTGAATTCCACTTTATTCTCATCTAATAAATAAGATGGAAAAGAATTGAGCATATCATAAGCTCATTGAATGGTGCTTATTATTTAACCTCTGAGGGTATGCTTGCATAGAATGTTGGCATAATAATATGGAAGTGAAAAAATAATATGTATAAGATGGTTGACCATCCTTATCTTGATTGTCAATTCTTGGAATATTCCAAAATCTGGCAAATAGGACTGAGGTCAAACAATTGTTTTTCTTTTTGTTTGCTAGATTTCAGAATATTCCCAAAATCCATAAGCAAGTTAACTTTAGTACCTACGACCATCTTTATCTTGATTACGGATTCTTGGAATATCCCATAATTTGATGGATAGGAGAAATGTCAAACAATTGAATTTTCTCATGTCCATCATATTCTAGAATATTCTTGGAATCTACAATTGAGTTAAGTTTAGTGCCTTCCTCCATCCTTATCTCGATTACAATCCTAGAATATTCCATAGTTTGAGGGATAGGAGCAAGGTCAAACAATTGAATTTGATTGTGTCCTTCAGATTCCAAAATATTCTGAATTTTTTGGATTCTAACGGACAAAAGAAAAGGTGATGAACTTAGCTCGATTGTAAATTTTGAGAATATTTTTGAATTTGATGAGTACCTGCAAATTCAATTGTTTGACCTTGCTCATATCCGTCATATTTTGGAATATTAAAGAAATATACAATTAAGATAAGTATGGAAGAAGAGATGTGGAACAATATACATTCTCATACATCTGACTTCCCAACATGGTCACACTCAATCTTATAATTATTGTTATGAATTGTGTGATGTCATTGTATAAGGTTGATGGAAGATTATTGTTGAAAGCATGTCATCTTGAAATGGAGGACCTCAAGTCCTAGGCTAGTTGTCGAAATTCAGGCGTGCTTCAAGGAAACTTTTAAGGATGGAAAATTTTCTTGAAGTTTAAAATCATTGGTGAATTTCACTAATTCTTAATATGCAAACTATAAAATGTTTATTGATATATTTGTAAAATTATTCAAATTTATAATGATTTTATATATAGTTTCTATATAATGTTGGCGATATAATGTTGGCGATTTTTAAGGTAAAATAACTTTATAATCTAAACGTTGGGCGAATCGTCTTTTATAAAATTGGAAATTGGTGAATCTTTTATTGGGAAAATTATGGGAAATTAGCCCACTAGGCAAACATTAGCCCCTAAAAGTTTCCATGGTGTGCTTTATAAGTGGCATTAGGATCATAGTGCTCGAGAATCAGGTTACTTGCAGACAACATTATTTTTCTTGCCAACACTGTGACTTGCAGAGAAAATGGTGCCTTTAGTGGATTAATTCCCAATAGACACTAGTTGGTTCCCCAAACATGAATCATTTTGATCCATGTATCTGATTCTTCTCCTACCTTTAATTCATCTTCAAGTTAGGAATTTGGCAGTAGAATTATTAACCTTCGATTTTTGAATCACAAGGGTCTTGCACACACATGTTTCAGATGCATGACTCTCACGTCACCATCTTTGTCTTTGTATTCAATGAGAATGGAGAACCAGTAGACCATGGAGCCTTCGATCACATGGAAAGTTATGTTCTTCCCCAAATATTCACATAGTGTCCTACATTAAATAGCATCACAAAAAAAAATTCCAATCAAGGAATGTCATAACTAAACATGAGTGTTGCATGTTATGTGTATGTGTTTTATACCATTTGTAAAGAACTGGAAACTCTCTAGAGTTGAGAAGCACTCAGGTTTTTCCATGAGTGGCCATACAAAAAAATTCAGCTCCATTTAGATCAAAATGTGTTCTACTGAACATATAGTATCTTCCTCGGCATTCATTAGTAATCACAACAGTTATAGGTGTCTTAGAGAATAATCCTTTCTCCATGCACTTAACTTTTAGTTTCCATGAATGAACAATAATTTGGTAAAGAATAACTAAAAAACATACAATCATTGTTGGTCCGAGTCTTTGTATATTCATGGGTTACTTTTTTACATGCTCGACAAACCTCTCCTCCTCTACATAAAATAGGGATTACAACTCCTACTCTCACTCTCAAAGGCTTCTGATCTACAAGGTTGTCATACCTACAGGCCCCAACTGCATTGCAGCAAGAGTTAATCCAATTTAATCAAAATTAATGGATAGAATTGAACATGTGGAGTGACATAGGGAAAATTACACAATATACCATTGCTTCCATCACCATTTGGACTACCATACCATGTGTCCATAGTAGGACACCATTCCAAGTCATCCCTATTCATATTAATCTATTCCAAACCCAACGTCGCTTCCTTGGACAAAAAATACAACAATAATAAAAGAAAAATCAAGTTACTTTAACAAAGACATTGGGAACTAGCAATCATTGAAGCCTAAGTGTCTAGTTCATGACAATGAAAATAAAATAACCAAGAAATAAATGAATAGAAAATAAAAAACAAACCCAAATTTATTATCTCATAGATGAGAGCTTTAGGAGGGAATTTATAGTTTCATATCCCATCCCTCCAAAATAATTGTCAACTTCTTTTCAATTTGCTTGAAATTTGGGGTGGAAAGGGGTCCAAATCAGCAACAACCATAAAAGTTGATCGATGGATGATACTCAACCTGCAATGATAGTTTTTGTTTTTACCTAGAAAACCAAGAAAAAGCACATGATCTCAAATTGGCTAACTGTGGAGCATGGAACCCTTCAACAATAATTTAACATTCATAACGTGCATACTCAACTTCCTTTAGTGTTGTGCAAAAGATAAATGATTTATAAACCCATTTAAATGTGGAGAATATGGTGGGGAGGAGGAGGAGAGTGAATATGTAAGGGACATTGTGTCAAACTAACGCTATGCTACCATGTGCCATGTAAATTTGTATTGTTCCTTCACTCATTTTGCAGTTATCTGTGCCTCACCCAATGGTTTTTACTGGGAATGGGATCCCCCAAGGGAAGTTTTGGGGCTTAAAGCCTAGATTTTGGTCAAAATATGTAAATATGATGTAAAGACTCTGCATTTTGTGGGTGTGGAGTGTGAAGTTTGTACATGAATCATAGTGTTGTCCGCCCTTAATTTTGTAATGTAATGTCGGCTTTAGAGATCCACCCATGGTCCATGGACCATGGGATTGTATAAATAGAGTGTGGTTCTAAGTTGTAAGGAAACATAAATGAAAGAAAGGAAGGATGAAGAATTAAGTCTAATATTAAGTGTAGAGTCGAGTCTTTGGGTTATAGAGTAGGAGAAGGCTCTGCAGCTGAGTGTGCAGAGGCCTAGTACTCTGCAGCTAAGTGCGCAGACCCTTGCAGCTGAGTGTGCAGGGTGAGCCAAGTCTGTAACCATTGAAGAATTAATAAAGAGAAGTTTCACATTAATTCTATGTATCTATTTCCAATTTTATGCTTTGAGTATATGGGGTATGAATTGCATTTTCACGGTCTATATGGTGCATGAACTTATATGATTGTGTTGATTAAGTAAATGTGAGATAAGTATCTGTTTACGCAAAGATAACTAAAAATTGCAAGAAGATAAGCAAGATCTGCGGTGTAACTTAGGGAAATAGCTTAGATTGCTACCATAAGCAGCACGAAAGCACCTCAGCCCCTGGTTAGGGTTGCGTGAAAGGCGATCCTAGCAGATCACAAAGGTCTTATACGATAGGGTAGTGCGCGAAGTGACTTGTGTGAAGGTAGGCACAGTTGGACTAAATCGACCCCTCAGATGTCTCCAGGGTGCGGAAACTTGGTTCCAGCATCCCCCCATATTGCTTCGGGTGAGACCTCAGTCTGTGCTCCGTAGGCTAATGCCGAAAGGACCACTAGTGTAGGGATTTGTTTGGACAATTAACTCCAAACATAGGTTAGGCCCCCTCATGCCAACAAAAGCTTCCGTTGTCGAGACCAAAATCTGCATAGAGATGTCTAATGTCATATCATTGGAATCCAACTAGGAAGGAAATTGAAGGTTGGTTGGACTGGAGAATTCATGAGTTCACAGCGCAAGAAAATAGGAATCTATGATTGACAAAAGAAGAGTGGTTAGTTTTCTACTTGTACACATAGATCCATGAAATCTTCTTTGCATCTTTCCCTATTGAGTTGTACGAGTGGATCACGAAGCTAGTATATAGCTAAGGAAGGTGGAAACTCAACGGTCCTATTGTGTGGACCCCAAAGCTGGTGTGTAGACTGGAAGCATCGGATGATAAGATCGTGCACGTTGTTGGTCACTGGCTCGATCGAATTATAGGAGGATTCATTACTGAGTTCGTGGTAGACACTTCAGTCAGCTATAGTGAGGAAGAGTGATGCTTCCCCAAAGGACCACGAGATAAATACGTAAAGTCTCTAAATACTTGGATTAAAATGCTATTGTGTGAAAAGAGGGTTATACAATTACCTTGATGTTTGGAGTTACGCGAAGTGAGAAAACCTATAGAAGCAAAGGAAGTAAGGAACCAGAGAATAGCCCTTTGATTTCTCTTGCATGAGGGGACAAGGAAGAATTCACGAAGGTCTCTCTATGTAGTGTGATCAATTTGATAAGATAGAAGATTCCACACATACCACCCCCACCCACACTGCCACCAACTTCACCACCATCACCTCCATCTTCACCCATACCACCTCCACCACCACCGTGAGTCAATATGGCAAGCACGATAAAGTTGCCTGTGTTCAAGTGAGTGGGAAATGAGGATCTAGACCAATTTTGGTTCGTCATACGAACTGTATGTGAAGTGGGGGGAGTTACAGATGACAATATAAAGAAAGTGACACTGGTTAGAACCTTACAGGACCGGTGTTGACCTGGTATATTTAGCACTCCAATGATAATCCAAATGTAGGAATCACAGATATACAAATTGCGCTAAATAAGGAATTTATTAGGTTGAAGCCAGAGGTGCAGTCAATCTTTGGATTCAAAGAGATCACAATGCCACTAGGCGAGACTCCTTGGGAGCTATATTAGAGGTTGAAGTGCATGATTTGTGAAGATAATATGAATCTGATGGATGGACAACATCGAGAATGGTTTGTAGAGTCGCTAATGCCACATTTAAGGAGCGTGTTATCCTAGCAAAAGTTAACAACTCAGGCAGAGGCCTTAGAGATCACAATGAGGCTTCATGAGACCTTAATTTAGGATCCTAACATAGGAGTTCAGTAGATCCATGCATAGTTGAAAAACTTATGCCTTGAGATGTAGAGTCTAAAACAGGGCAGAATAGCTCAACTAGAGGTGCGCGAAGAGGTGTGGTGCGTAAAATGCAAGGGTCAGGGTCATGATAAGGACCATTGCCTAGTGTTCACGAATTACCTCCTGGGAGGAGGATCAATGTCATTAAGGCTAGAAGCACAAGCAGGATCGAGTGTGGAGCCTGCTTTGTGGTGTGTGATTTGTCAAATAGGTGGAAAGGATGCTACAGAAAATGACCATTTGTTACAGAAGTACATGTAGAATTCGCACCAATGGTTCTATAATTTCTATAGGTTAGTAGGACACAATGAGCACACTTTTAGAAGCTATGAGCTGATGATGGATAGAACCCCCACTTACAAAGTTCAAGCCAAAATGCAGCCCCTAGACTAGAATGCAGGAGTGGTGTGATCATGATTTCAAGGGTGTGAATGGGGTCGAGGTGGAGGAGGACCTAGAAGTGGTCATGGACAACTGATATGCTATAATTGCAGAGGGTTGGGACATTATGCCCATGATTTTATGGGCCCAACACATCCATCGTGTTTGTACTATACCTTGTTTCATCATAAGATGAAATATTGTCCTATGTTGATAACTAGGATACACGAAAAGGGAGTGCTACCACCTCCCTCGACTTAGAACCTGAAGATGATGAGGTCTAAGCCCCACGAGGAAGATCCAAATGTGAACATTGTGCTCTGAAGTGGCATTACAACAGGAGATGAAAAAGGCAAACAACCTGAAGATAGTACTTGGGTTCGCAAAGCTCTAGTGAAAGAAGTATAGTTTGATTTGGAGCACATTGGGGAAACCTTCATGGAAGCTAAGAAGAGATTCGCTGATTCCTCCACTTCAGGAAGCAGGGATAAACTAGAGCTAGACATGGACCCATATATGATCATGATGTTCTTGGAGACATGCATGAAGTTATTGTGTGACGTAAAGCTGCAAAGGGGTTGCAAGAACTCATTAACAGATGGGACCACTCTAGGAGAACCGCGCATAGTTTGGAAGATTGGAAAGCATAAGACGAGGATGGATAGGAAATGAGGTTAACCACGCATATTGCAGAATATGAGATGGACCAAATAATTCTGCATTTAGGATCAAATGCAAATGTTCTACCGAAGTAGACATGGGAGCGCATGGGGAGACCTATGCTACAATGGTCTTCCATTCAGCTGTGAATGGCAAACCAACAGAAAATTATACCCATGGGGCAATTACAGGGACTCACTATGGATATTGAGGGAGTGAGCATGCTAGCTGACTTTGAAGTGATAGAGATTTTTTATGACAACAATCCCTATCCTACGCTCTTAGGAATTGATTAGGCTACTAACATGAATGGGGTGATTAATCCAAAGAAGTGCAAGATGATTTTTAAGATGAAGTCTCTACGCGTAGTTATACCCTTGGACCTTATCCAAGGATCGCGTTATACAGAGCGAGTGCATGACTATGAAAGTGATGATGATTTGGACTGCATCTACAAAATAACCGTGCGAGAGCAAGATTGGGTAAATCCTATCGCGGATGGACGGATCTCATGGGAGTGAAAAAGCTCCTATACGTTAGATTCTGATGAGGAGATAGAGCAATGGAAGAACCAGTTGCATGAGGTAACCACGCTAAAATGTAATATGATGACAAGATCGTTGTAGTGCGTATCGACAGAAGTGAGGGGTCTACCTACTTATGATGGGTTAAGTGAGGTAGATACTTTCCTAGATAAGTTTGAAAGGGAGGTGCCAGAAAAGAAACGTTTCTAGGCCTTGAAATAGGTACTGCGCACTACGGCCACGAGGTGGTGGGGTACGCACAAAGCGAGCTTTGATGACGGGCACAAATGTAGAAGGATGATGTGCATGCAAGATGATCTTCACATGCATCTGGACAGGTGGATGCAGGAATATGGAAAACAACCTATGCAGATGTGGATGAACTCTGCACTGAGAGGTATGGTCAATAAGCATGTGTTGGGGGGGTAGATGTGCATTCATCTCTTAAGGTGGGACAAATAGTATGTGGAAAGAACAATCGTGCAAAAGGATATCCACATGGAAGTAGTTGATAAGGTGTGCAACACGCTGAACAAGGTATGCAATGCGTAACGAAGTGGTTGTGACCTGCACATACCCAGGAAAATGCCTTTTTAGTTAGTTGATAGAGTAGAAGCTGTAAAACCTATGGAGTCTATCGTGTCTGTTCCATGCATTATGGCGCTTGCAGGGGTAATAGACCACAGAGCCTTGGAAGAAAGGCTCGCATAGTTGGAAGAGCTTGAAGAAGAATGGTTGGGACTCTATGAAGAGATCTAGCAGGGTGATCCTAGGCTCCATGAACTCATGAATGAAAGAGTTCGGTTGAGGGAGAAAAGTGCAAAGACGAAAGTAGAAGTGAAGAAGCTTGAGAAAGGAATACAAAAGGACTTCCTTGATAAAAAGACCATGGTGATAAAGCAAGAGGAGCTCAATTACATTGAAAAACTTAGGGACTACTACCGAAATTTTATCAGATTGATGCATGGGATGGGAGTGTATGTTATTAAGGTCATAGATGGTGACACAGTACAGTTGGTAAAGTTAAATGGTGAAATTTTTCTAGGAAAAGTAAACAGTAGTCGATTGAAGTCGTATACAAGTGGTTCAACCACTTGACTAGCCATGGGAAGCATAGTATTAGTACTCTAGGTAGCTAAAAGAAGGTGCAGGACTATAAACTACTCTACCTGAGATTTACAGGATGTTAGGACTGCGCACAGTAGCGAGGTGTCACAAGGTCCGCAATAACGCAAGGATAGTTGCACTGCTGCATAGGTTGGCTGGAAAGTGACTGTTGTAGTCACTATTCATGATGTGATGCTTGATTTGAGACCAAATGGTGTGGGCGGCACGCATTTAAGGCAAACTTTATTGGCTAGATTTGGGAATATCTACCGCAAAGGGAGCATTAATGGACCAGATATGTGGGGAACGATCGAATTCGAATTGAAAAGGCATTATAAATTGCAAAGGGCTACCCAATAAACAACACTTGGTAATTTGAGAATTGAGCTATTGCATGCCCTAAGATTAGGAACTCTAATTTGTTCAATCCTTTGAAGTTGAAGGCATTATTTGAGGACCTACCTGAACCGTTGAGATATTTTTGGAACAATAGTATGACCATGCCACAGGAATCCATGGATATTATAGAGATGTCCATTGAAGAGGTTGTGCATGCCATGATGATAGGAGATGCCCCAGAAAGTATCGGGATAGTTTCAGAAATCCCTAAATCGCCATGCATGCCGACACCCAAGAAAGATAAGCAGCCTATGGTACCAGTGCGCATGTCCCCTAGAAACCCACTGAGAACTAAATTTACCATGGAAGAAAAAGGGAAGGTGATTAACTTGGAAGCCGATGAGGAGGAGGAATACCTTGAGGAAATTTTGGTGGAAGAGGAGGAGGACAAAGAAATGGAGGAAGAAACCTAAGGTGCAAACCCTCTAACCAGGTTGCCCACATATGCTCCTCAATGGAAGGGGAAAGCATGAGTGCCTAAGGACCTAGATGAGAGAAAACACTCTTTGCAGACTTTGCTACTCCTCGATGATATCATTTTTGAAGGAGCACACTTAGGATGGGTGCGAGTTCTAAAGTTTTAAGATTGGGATCTCTCAAACCACGAGAAATTCCCACTTGGCAATCGCGTAGCTAATGTGGCCAAAGAAAAATGTAGCATCAAGAGTCATAGAGTTGGAGCCACACAAGTGGTTGTGTGGAGTAGAGAAAGCAAGGTTGTTAAACCTGCTCTAGGTGCTGCATTACCATTGCACCCCAGTAACTATTTTTTTCATCAGGCAACTACTCTGCCTAGTGCATGATGGGTGCTTGTGGCTAGAGGAGCCCATCCCCATCATGGACTACATAATAGACAGAATTACCTAACTCCCTTGCAAGGGGGAGGACCCAGTGGATATTTTAGAGGGTAAGAGCGATAACTTGGCCATCGTGGAGGCCATGAAGAAAAAATTCAAACTCGTGAAGAACAAGAGGGGGTACATGATCTCCAGTATCAACAATAATGTAGTTAGAGTTGCAACACAAATAATGGCTGGCAAGGTTATGCAGAAGTGACGCATGGATGAGGTGCCCACACCAGTGGTTGCACTTGCTGCGCAGTGCACAGAGGGGGTCCAGTTTAACTGGTCGAAGTACTTGTGCAAGGAGTTCCTGGAGAATTTTTGAAAGGCACACGAACAGGGGAAAACTTTCCATTATGCATGGCTTCTGCTATCCACAGTGCCAGTGGCTTGGGAATTACCTAAGGACAGCCAGTTCCCCATGATTGCGAAGGATCCTCTAGAGGCAGTGAAGTATGCTTCGTTGTAGGCAACTAAAGATGCGTAGAGGATCAAAGATAGGAAAATATTTTGGGTTTTCATGGAGATGAACATCAGAATAAGTATTTACTGCAAGCTGCAATTATCGCCCACTATCTATAACAGTCTACAGAGCTTTGCGGAGTTCAAGGCAGACTTCCATCATGTATATATCTGAGCGCGCAAGGATCCCGCGAAGAAATGGAATGAGCTACTTTACCTGGCCACGGACGATGCCATATTCACCATTCTTGAGTCATGGCCACTAGAGTGGCATGCTACAGCCATCTCTGCAGTGGAAGCAAATAATTTTGTTGTGTAGAGAAAAAAGGAGGCAAAACTGCGGATGGCACAGTTGTCTGAGAAGAGAAGGAACAAAGAAACAACAACAAAGGCGTAGGAGGTTGGGGGCCCTCTGAGCATAGATACATGAGTTGTAGGTGCACACTCCTTAAGCTAGTACTCTATCGACCAAGCTCACAGTAGGCATGGCCCGAGTTGAGGAAATGCTACATGCTCGCATAACCAACACTATAGTGCTGCCATAAGGGGCATTGGTTACAGAAAACAAGGTCAACAAGCCTATGGTTAGTGCACTAAAGGGGGTTAGGATAAACATGGCTACGCTCCCACTGGAGATGCTCTATGTTCTACAGGATGGAGTGACTATCAAATTGCGGGCTAGGGAGAATCACGAACTTCAGGTGATGAGCAAGCAATGAGTTAATACTGAACAACTAAGTATGCAACGCGATGAGGTTGTCACACAGAATAGGAAGCTAGTGCAGGTGGTCGAGGAAGCCTGCTAGATGGTCATTGAGTTGGTCATCCCAGCAGAGGCACCAACAGAGGTGCGCATCCAGAGATTAGCAGCACGGGTGCGTGAGGTGAAAGAAGAGATGGCTAAGGTTCAACTGGAGTTGAACCATCAGATAGCTGAGCTGCAATTGGACGCGTAGCATTCAACTCCACCAAAGGTGAAAGAGTAGCGTGCCAACACCATTACAGTAGGAATAGTGGAGATCAGCAGTGCAGTGAAGGACAACACCAAATTTTTTGAATAATTGTTCAAGGTCCTCACCACTCTCCAAGAGGACCCAAACATACAGTGCCTGGAAATAGAGGCGCGCGAGCTGTAACAACAGTATGATGACATAAAAGGGACCACGTAGATGGTGTCCCATACACAGAGGATTACATAGATGTAGTAGGAAAAAGCGCTCAAGGAGCAGGTAGACGCTACGCAACATAAGGAAGTTGTCTTGAAGGTGTGCATCCAACCATGGATCGATGAGGTGTTCATCATTATAGCCTCGATTGAAGCCAAGGTCACGCAGATGCAAGGAACGTAGGTATAGGTGCAGGGTAGCAGTTCAGCTACAACAGTCTCTGAATAGCGCGTCTAGGAAGTACAACAGGTAGCTGCTTCATGCATTACCGATCTTGCAGTGGTCTAGGCAGAGTTTGGAGGTCTCCACACGAAGATCTCCACACTGACAGAGTGACTTGATGATGAGCCACAATGTTTGTGTTGGGGGCCTGTTGGGTGCGAGATCCCCCAAGGAAAGTTTTGGGGCTTAAAGCCCAGATTTTGGTCAAAAGATATAAATCCAATGTAAAGACTTTGCATTTTGTGGGAAGAAAGTGCAAAGTTTTTACATGAGTCATAGGGTTGTCCACCTCTAATTTTGTAATTTAATGTAGGCTTTAGAGATCCACCTATGGTCCTTTAGAGATCCACCCATGGTCCGCGGACCATGGGATTCTATAAATAGAGCGAGGCTCTAAGTTGTAAGGAAATAGAAATGAAATAAAGGAACGATGAAGAATTGAGTCTTATCTTAAGTATAGAGTTGAGTCTTCGGGGATCCACCCATGGTCCGCAGACCATGGGATTGTATAAATAAAGCGAGGCTCTAATTTGTAGGGAAATAGAAATGATAGAAAGGAGGGATGAAGAATTTAGTCTTATCTTAAGTGTAGAGTCGAGTCTTTGGGTCGTAGACTAGGAGAAGGATCTACAACTGAGTGCACAGAGGCCTCGTAGTCCGTAGTTGAGTGCATGGACCCTACAACTAAGTGCACAGGGCGAGTCGAGTCTATAACCATTGAAGCATTATTAAAGAGAATTTTCACATTAATTTTGTGTACCTATTTCATGTTTTATGGTTTGAGTATATGGGGTATGAATTCATTTTCACTGTTTATATGGTGTGCGAACTTATATGATTGTGTTGATTAAGTAAATGTGAGATAAGTATCTACTTACATAAAGATAACTAAAAATTGCAAGAAGATAAGCAAGATCTACGGTGTAACTTAGGGAAATAGCTTAGATTGCTGCCATACGCGGTGCAAAAGCACCTTAGCCCTTGGTTAGGGCTGCACAAAAGGTGATCCTACCAGATCGTGAAGGTCTCACATGACACGGCAATGCGCAAAGTGACATGCGTGAAGGTAGGAATAGATGGACTAAATCGACCCCTCAAACATATCCAGCGTGTGGAAAGTTGGTTCTAGCATCCCCCCATAATACTTTAGGTGAGACTTTAGTCCGTGCTTTGCGGGATGATGCCAAAAGGGACAGTAGTTTAGGGATTTTTTTGGCTAATTAACTCCAAACCTGGGTCAGGCCCCCTCAAGCCAACAATTTTTGTAACACCTCTTCCCACATTTACCAAATTTTACATGCTCTCCATAGTAGACATGAGTTGAATGTCACTATGATATGACTTGACCTCCAAGTTCTAGTTATGGAAGTGGGGCCTACAAACCAACAACAAACTGACATCCCTCAAAGTTTACAGATCATTCAAGGGCCTAACAACCACTCCAAGTGATAAATCCCTAACTTGGAACTATTTTTCACTAGGTTTGAATCCCAGCCACACCCTTCACACACTTTGCATGCAATTATGAGGCTCCAACTGCACCCACAAGGTTAATTGCATGCAATTATGACCCAAAATTCCCTATTTTGTTCATGCAGTCATGAGATATATGCCAATTTTTTAGGCTAACCTCAAAACCCTTACTTGGAACTTTCCATAATCATGATAATTATGATAACAATGCTAAAAAACCAAAACTAGAGTAAGATCTTGACCAATACATGCTTATTGCAAGATAGACATTTCACAAAACATATGATAAAAATATAAGATACAAGTCATGAATGCATATATGATCATAAACTTTTGAAATTCATGTAAAAATCACAGTTAGTTTCAAAAACACTTGTTAGCCCATGCATTCATAAACTATTCAATGACTTATCAAATCATGAAAGATATGAGCACATCGTATGATAGGTATATAACTTGCATATAAACATAATAGAAACCATGACAAATCATCCATAAGATCAATATAATAAATAGTACAACTACTCATAGATCGCAAGGTTTAAACCAAAATAGAACCAACCATGGTTTCCAAATTCAAACTACCTCAACCCTTGAGAATAATGATCTCACCTATATGGTCTATAAATCACTAAAATCAACTAGATGAGTCTCTTTCTTTACCCAAGTTTTCCAAGGGTCCAGGAACTATTAACTCAACCCACAACCTCCAGGGGACCTGAGCTATTTCAGGGCTCTAGAGAATTTGTCCCAACCCACAAGCTCCAGGGACTAGTAACTCAACCCACAACCTCCTAGGAACCCAAGTTGTTTAAGGGCTTTATAGAATTTGTTCCAACCAATAGCCATAGGGAATCTACGAACCAATAATAAAACAAATAGAGAACCCACAACACCATGGCTATACAAAAAATGGTGAGGCAAGGATGAAACCACTGTGAATCTAGAAAATCTCCATTCTAATTAAAGCACATAACCAAGGAACTACATTCATATACCATGTATCCAGAAACTAGTAAGGATATCACACATGAACTTGTTACCTACAAAGTAAGCCTACTATAGTTTTTGATGCAATTGTTTCCTTATGCTTCCTTACTTTCCTTTGCTTGCTTTCTCCAAATCCAACTGAATACTAGAGTGTTCCAAGAATAATCTAGGTTTTCAACAATGTAAGAGAGCCAAATTCTAAACTAACGCAAGCCATCAATTTTTTCTATAGCTCCTTTTTATCATTGATGTCTTTTCCATTTTCCTTCATTTTTCCTCTAATTTCCATTGCATGCAAATTTGTGTCTCTTTACCTTCCTTTTCTCCTATTTTCCTTTATTTTCATAATTAATTTCAATTGTTTCCTCTATGTCTTTTCCAATTCCTTTGCCAATTTCCATAGCCACTATTAACCACAAGTGATGCCCACTATAATTTTTTTCCCACCATTTAGATTGGAATACGTGTCCCATGACCTTGCTCTTATTTATTTACATGGAAAATCAATTAGGGGTTGTTAAAAATGCCTCCCACTTGGGGGAACATTGTCCTTGGTGTTCAATGATGCTTATAACCATAAAAACATGCACTGCATGAATCTTTATAACAAAACACATGAAACATTTACATCATACCAAACTTCTGAAACCATGAGCACCATAATTCCTATTGGAGCTATATAACACAATTCGATGCAGTATTTACAACATATTTCTTATTGGAGTTTTATAACACAACTCATTGCAGTGTTTAAAATACAAATATGCATAAATATAATCCAAGACACATAAATCAAACACATCTACTCAATTAGCCTATAAGGTAGGATACAAGGCTCGCATCTAACTCACCATGTCTCATGTAGCTTCATCATGCCCAAAGTGTTTCCACTACACTATAACTTTCTCAATTGCTTAGTTATAGGGCATGAGTTGTTTCCATTGAAAAATGTATGGAGGTTATGGCTAGAACTTTCCCTCTAGTTCCACCCGCAATACAAACCAATCAATCACATGATCAACATCTTGGACATATCTCTTAAGTAATGAAACATGGAAACACCATGGACTTTCACTCTCAACGGTAGTGCCAATTTGTAGGCCATTGGTCCAATCATCTCAAGGATCTCAAAAGGCCTGCAATACCAAGGTGCCAACTTGGCACATGACCCAATTCTCAATCAGCTCCTCTTGGGTTTGATGTGCAAATACACATTCTCACCAACCTAAACAACCTTCAATGCTCTATGTTGATTTGCATAACTATTTTTCATGTATTGTGCTACCTTTAAATTCTTCTTTATAAATTGCATCTATTGTTCCATCTCAACCAAAATATTTGGTCCAATCAGCACCTTTTTCACTAGTTCACTCTAGTTGATAGGAGTATTATAACTCCAACCATAAAGAGCCTCAAATTGGCTCCTCCTTAAGGAATCTGGATACCCATTATTATATGTGAACTCTACCAATGGAAGATTCTCCTCCCACTTTCTTTGTTGATTCATGGTGTACATCCTCAACATATCATAAAGAATCCTATTAACCCTCTATGTTTGTTCATATGTCTACGGATGATAAGTTCTACCAAAAGCTAACTCTGTCCCCAATCCCGAAAACAAATCCTTCCAAAATTTGGAAGTGAAATTGGCATCTCTTATCTACCTCACTAGATGAATTAGTAGACTTCACTGCAATGAAGTGAGCTACCTTACTCAACTTGTGAACCAAAAACATCATGGAATCATGCTACATTGATGTCCTTGGAAAACCTGTAATGAAATCCATGGAAATGACCTCCCATTTCCATTATGGAATCATAATAGGTTACAAGACCAGGTGGATGCTTATACTCTACTTTCACCTACTAACAATCCAAACATTTAGTAATAAATTCGACCACCTCTTTCTTCAAATTCAACCAATGATATAAATTCTTAACAAATTTCAAAGTCTTATGGCATCCTGAGTCCCCTGAATATGACTTCACATGAAACTCCCTCAAGATAAGCTTCTTCATCTCACTGTTATCGAGCACATAAATCATGTTCCTAAATCCCACCAAGCTATCTTCAAAGAGGTGATACTCCACATCTCTATCACCTTCACCATATTGTCACGATCTTTGCTTCAACTGTTGGTACCTTTGATCATGCTACCCTGAATGTAAGATCCACTCCTACAAATCTATCTCATAAGAGCTCACAACTGAAATGTGATTCACCTGCACTCTTGTATTGAGATAATCTAAAACCCCATTCCCCTTGCCCTTGACGTATCTGATCTCAAAGTCAAACTCATTGAGGTTAGCCAACCATATAGATTTCTTGGCATTTAGATAGTGTTGGTAAAACAAGTATCTCAACCCACTATGATCACTCATCAAGACGAACCTCCTACCAAGAATATAATGTCTCCACATCTTCGGTGCATGAATGATAACTTCTAACTCAATATCAAGAGTCAACCAGTTCTTATCATGCTCATTCAGCGTCCTTGACTCGTAGCATACCACCTACCCTTCTTACATCAAGACTCCACCAAGTCCTTCCTTGCAAGCATCAACACATACCACAAACTCCTTAATAGGATCTGCAATCTTCAATATTGGACCATTTGTAAGAAAATTCTTTAACCATTCAATACTAGTTGCACACTCTTCTATGCATTCAAACTTCTTTCCCATTCTCTATAAATATGTGATAGGATATCCAATCCTTGAGAAGTTCCTAATGAATCTCCTGTAATAACCTATTAGTCCCATGAATGATCTAAAATCATCCACATTCCTAGGAGTTGGCCACTCCATGATAGCTTTAATCTTTTTCTAGTAAAATGTTTTCCCTTCCTTGGAAACCACATGTCCCAAAGTAATGAATTTGAGACTAAAAGAAATTGAACTTTATGAGCTTGACATATAAATTATGATCTCTTAACAACCTCAACATTTCTTCCCGGTGCTCTGCATGTTCTTTCTCATTCTTGGAGTATATCAATATATCATGAATAAGCACTATCACAAACTTGTCTAGATAAGGACAAAACAAATTATTAATCAAACACACAAAAGTAGCTGGAACATTAGTAAAACCAAATGGAACCACCACAAACTCATAATTTCCATACCTCGTACGAAATGCAGTCTTGTAGATGTCTTCTACTTTAATGTGCACCTAATGATATCCTAATCTCAGATCAATCATCAAAAGCATCGTTCCTCCCTTCAATTGATCAAACAATCCATCAATCTGGGGCCAAGGATACTTGTTCTCAATAATCACCTTGTTCGACTACCTATAATCAATTCATAATCTGATATTACCATCCTTCTTCGCAAAAAACAATGCTAGTGCACCCCAAGGTGACACACTTGGCCTTATGTATTGTTTGTCAAACATATCCTTAAGCTGCAACTTCATCTCCACCAACTCCAAAGTGCTCATCTTGTAAGGTGCCTTAGATGATGGTTCTACTCCCAACATCAACTCAATATAAATCTCCACTTCCCTATGAGTTGGTAACTCTATAATCTCTGTAGGAAACATATCTTTAAATTGCTTCAAAACTAGATACTTCTTCAAAAATTCCTCATCCACATTTTCCTTCCCTTTATAACTAGAAATATGAACTAAAAATAATATGCATCCTTTCCTGTGGCTACACTTTTCTTGCATAGTTTTATAAATATCCACTTCCCTATGAGTTGGTAACTCTATAATCTCTGTAGGAAACATATCTTTAAATTGCTTCAAAACTAGATACTTCTTCAAAACTTCCTCATCCACATTTTCCTTCCCTTTATAACTAGAAATATGAACTGAAAATAATATGCATCCTTTCCTGTGGCTACACTTTTCTTGCATAGTTTTAACCATTCTTACTGACGTAGGCTTCTTATTTCCTTGCAAAATCCTCTTTTCACCATCATCATCTAGGCAATCAATAACCTTGTCATATTAGTCCAATTTAGTCTCATTAATGTACAATGAGTCCATGCAAAAAATCATACTATATGAACCCAAAGGAAACACATTATGAACTCTTCTCTTGGTCCCTGTAGCCAACTACACCAACCAGGTTTCTTTATGAACTTCCTTATTAAAACAACACTTATCCACTAGCTCATGATTAATATAAATATAATTAGATCCCGGATAAATAAAAATGGAAACAACTTGATCACAAAGCTTCTGTCTCTATAATGGATGCCTAATTATCCACTTTCTTGCTATCCACTATTGCATAAATACAAAGAATAAACTACTCAACATCTCTAACTATCTATGCCTCCTAAACATTGTAAATCTAAGGCCCGCCACATTGGTGCAATGGAAACTCACTCCTGTGATGCTCTCCACCACAAGTCCAACACCTCGCAGGTTTTCTACCATCACCCTTATTCTACTTCTCCTGCTGAGACCCATGTCCTATCTCAACTACATTGAACTTCTTGTAAGGTGCTATATTCTCCTTATCACCTGCATCTTAAGGTATTCCTTGCTTCTTAGCCCACTCTCCTTTATTCTTCTCACTTACTTTCCAATATTGCTTAGGCTTAGACTTGCACTTGGAGTTCTCATAACAATGCTTTAGCTTCTCGATGATTTCCTGCAATGGCTAAGGCTCATCATATTCAATCTTATCCTTCAATGCTAAAGGAAATCCATTGAAGAACCTTTCAATATTTGTCTCCTCATCCTTGAGATAAGGCACATACCTCAAAAACTCCAGAAAATTGGTCGTCTACTCTTCATTTATCATGGACCCCATATTCAACTCATATAATTCCTTTTCCTTTCTATCATAGTATCTCTTATACAATTACTTCTTCCTAAAGAGTGTTTTAAAATCATGCCAACTTAGCTCCTCTTCCTTGATTCCTCTGACATGCTTTACATATTCCAATGTGATATCAAGTTTTTCCTTGAAACTGAAGATCGTTATCTCAACTTTCACATTCTCTAAATAATCTTGCAATTTGAAGAACTTCTTCATCCAAAGTAGCCATGATTTTGCACCTTCTGAATTCTTCACATCCCCATCAACAGCAAGAGGCTTGAATTTATTGAAATCATATGGAAATTACTTATGCTCACTCCTATCAAGATGCTGAAAGTAATAACAATGATGTCTCTATGAACTAGAGCTAGAATAAAATCCATGAGTGCTAGTCCACCTGTCAGGCGTATCCAATGATTTGCCACCTCTAACTATGTCATCCTTGTCCATCCTGTGTCCTATATGAGACCTACTGCCATAGGCCCCATTTTTCTTTTCTTCTTGTCCCTAAATAATTACCAATTTTCCATGCTTCTGCAAATTTGAAAAGATCTAAAGGATGACTGCACTAATTTCTGCTTACTTTTCATGATCTCTGACAATTCTTTCCTATGCCTCAATGAGCTTGTTATTATCTTCCTTGCAACTTCTGATTTCTTCCTTCAAACTTCTCAGTGTATCTCTTATATCAAGAGAGTACTCTTCTCCTTATTTTCCAAATGACCTTTCTCATTCCATATAATTCACATTCGGTATGTAAGGAGACTCATGTGAACTGTATTCCACCATTCTACTCTTCATCTTTGATCTTCTATCTCCTTCAAACATGTCATGTTAGATAAAAAAACTAGAGACATAATAAAAATCATACCTCAGTGTATTTCAGGGGAGGTTATCACATCTGCACAAGTCATTCTATATTAGCATGATATAACTTCACAAGCATATTAACTCATACATAAATAAGGTCACAATATCCATAATAGTAATTACCTAACATGCATACATGATAAACTCATAGACAATTGACATCCATTCATAAAAATCACATCTACCTTTAGGTCCAGTGTTGTCACCTCAACTCTAATACCATCCCGTGTTATCATATATCACCAAAAGAGAACAAAACCTTCTTTGATACCACCCTATAACACCTCCTCCCACATTTTCCCACTTTTACAAGTTTTTAGGGTAAACATGATTTGAGTGTCACTATGATATGGCTCGACCTCCAAGTTCCAATTATGGAAGTGGGGCCTACAAACCGACAACAAACTAACATCCTTTAGAGACTATAAATCACTCAAGAGCCTAAAAACCACTCAAGGTGATCACTCCCTGAGTTTGAACTCTTTTTCACTAGGTTTGCATCCCAACTACACTGACACATTGTGTATGCGGTTATGAGGATCCAAACACACCCAAAAGCATGAATGTGTGTAGTTATGACCCAAAATTTGATGTCCTATGCATTAGGTCGTGAGATTTATTCCACTTTTTCAGGTTATCCTCTAGACCCCTATACAAAAATTCCCCTATCCAAAACTTCCTGTAACTTTCCAAAATCATGAAAATTATGATCACAATGGTAAACAATCAAAACTTGAGAAAGATCTTGAACAATAAATGCATATTACAATATAGACATTTTGTGAAACATATGATAAACATAGAAGGTACATTGCATGACTTTATATATGATCATAAACTTATTAACCTCAACTAAAAATGACCAAGAAGGCTCAATGCCTTCTCAACCTAGCTGCAACAATACATGTTATCCCATGCATTCATCAACCATTCAATGACTTAACAAGTCATGAAAGAGATCCATATTTAAAGAACATCATATAACCAAGTATATAACTAGCATACAACCATAATAGAAACCATGAAAAATCAACCATTAGATCAACATAATAACTAGTACAAATGCTCATAGATCACAATAGGAAAATAGCTCATATCAATATATGAAAATTCCAACCAAGTTAGGGATCTACATGTACCATCCGACCATAGATGGGTTGAACCAAAATCTCTCTTTTAGCCAATTACCCTCATACCATGCTCTAAGCATGAATGTGGGATCATAAGGGTTAAACCAAAATAGAACCAATTATGGCTTCCAGAGGCAAAACCACTACAATAGGCAAGCATAGTTATCTCATCTATACGATCTAGGAATCACTAACATCAAACAGATCGGTCTCTACCCAAGTTCTATAGCGCTTTAGGAACTAATAACTCAACCCAAAACCTTTAGGGAACTTGAGCTATTTTAGGGATCCATAGAATTTGTCCCAACCCACAAGATCTAGGGATTATTAATTCAACTCATAGCCTCCAGGGAACCTAAGATGTTTCAAGGTTCTAGAGAATTTGTTCTAACCCAAAGTCATAGGGAACCTAAGAGACATTTAAAAAACAAGTAGGGAACCCACAACACCATGGCTATCTAGGAAATCGTGAGGAATGTCTAAAACTATTGTCAATGTAGGAATATATCCATGCCAATGACATAACATAGCCAAGGAACCACATCCATAGACCATGCATTCAAAGACTAGTGAGGAGATCACACATGCAACCTGTTACCTACAAAGTAAATATGTTGTAGATGTTGATCAAGTGTCTCATCGCGCTTACTTTCTTTCCTTTTCTTCCTTTCTCCAAATGCAAGTGAATTCTAGAGTGCTTCAAGAATACTCTAAGCGTGCAAGAGGGTAAGACAATGAAATTCTCAACTAACGAAAACCATCAATTCTTTATTTGATGTCTTTTTATAATTGATGTCTCATTTCTTTTCCATTTTCCTTAATTTTTCTTCTAATTTCCTTGCATGAAAATTTTTTTCTCTTCACCTTCCTTTTCTAATATTTTCCTTTATTTTCATAATTAATGCCAATTATTATCTATTTTCCTTTTCCAAATTACTTTGTAAATTTCCATAATCATTATTAAACCACAACTAATGCCAACTATAATGTTTTTCTCACCATTTATATTGTAATACGTGTCCCATGACCTTGTTCTTATTTATTTACATTGAAAATAAACCAGTGGCTATTACAACTAAGTAATTTGAGGGAAATTCTTTTTGATTTCATGCAGACACAAGCCATTAACGGTGGGCCTCAGTTGGCCCCAGTTAATGTGACTAATCAGAGAAAAATTAAAGTAGAGGTGTTAGAATCAAGCGTGGAATTTTACGTTCTGCACAACGTTTTTTTTCATATTTTAAATGTATTTGACAATAAGGAAAAAAATGAAATGTCAAATATGATAGGTAGAAAAGTTGAAATCATAAATTTGACACTTAAGTATTTAAGTTGGCCATCACAAAAGGGTAATAATTAATTTGGACAAAGACTAACATAGAAAATTTATTTAGTTGCAACAATTATTTTTTCCACCCATTGTGGCTTGGATGGAAATGGTATTTTTATGAGTACATAAAGGAATATAGAGAAAGGTTGTGATAGTGGCATTCTCTAGCAAAACACTGATGGCATCCATTTCGTAAAAAAATATGTGTTATAGAAATAAAGTAGTAAGCCATTCTAATTTGAATATTTTTATTCTATGAATAACTACTTCCAAGCCTACTTCACACTCACACTCACAGATCTATATAAAACAAAAAAAGGCAGACACCATCATCAAATTTCAACTTTCTTGAAATTCATGTCATCCTAAAATATTTTGGAATTGGATGGATAAGAGTAAGATGAATATATATATATTTTTATGAGTACATAAAGGAATATAAAGAAAGGTTGTGATAGTGGCATTCTCTAGCAAAACACTGATGGCATCCATTTCGTAAAAAAATATGTGTTATAGAAATAAACTAGTAAGCCATTCTAATTTGAATATTTTTATTCTATGAATAACTACTTCCAAGCCTACTTCACACTCACACTCACAGATCTATATAAAACAAAAAAAGGCAGACACCATCATCAAATTTCAACTTTCTTGAAATTCATGTCATCCTAAAATATTTTGGAATTGGATGGATAAGAGTCAGATGAATATATATATATATATATATATATATAGAGAGAGAGAGAGAGAGAGAGAGAGAGATGGAATATTCTTAGAACCTACACTAGATTTAAGTTTAGTGCTTTAGATGGGAAAAATTATGTTGACATTGTCTCTTCTTTTATTGGTCTTGAATTTAGTCATGTATGTTGATTTTTTTGTCGAAAAATGTCTAATATCTCACCACAATTATCAATTTTTATGTTATTCTTGGACAACCTGGAATTTTTATGTTATTCTTGGACAACCTGGGTTTTCCAGGTTACCTGTAACTCTGGCAGCCTTAACATATTCCACCATTGTGTATATGCTATATGTAGTTTTTCACACTACATAATGGAAGAGATGGTAACATAGCAGAAAAAAATATATTGGTTACATCTATCATATATCCATCTTAACTCCTAACTCCATATCTATGATATTTCATTCAAGTATCAAATCCTTCCCTTTGCAAAATTCCTCATTTCCATGAAGACAACAAGGTCTAAAAAAAAATTCAACATATGTAGAATCCATCTATGATTACATTGTAATATATACTAGTAGATATGCCCCTTGCATTCATGCTTTTAAAATAGGGTACTTCATGAAGAAGTATTTTTGGTTAATTTTGTGCATGGAATTAGATCTCTTGGGCGGGTAAGTTCACTAGCTTGGTGTTTCTACTCATGAAAAATTTTGAGATTTTACTTGTATGAAAGATTCCCTAAAATTTGTAGCAATTTTGT
Organism: Pinus taeda; assembly: GCA_000404065.3. NCBI lineage: Eukaryota > Viridiplantae > Streptophyta > Pinopsida > Pinales > Pinaceae > Pinus > Pinus taeda. The sequence goes on along the minus strand of APFE030827466.1, from coordinate 340,078 downwards.
TGCAACTAAATAGAGAGTTGAATTTGTATAGATGGATGATAATTGAAAGAAATTTAATGAGTCCCTACATGATCATAAATACTGAGACCCTTCAGAATCATCAATGTGATATAATCATGATGACAAGTAGGTGGGGAAGATTGACCATGTGTAGAACATGCTCCTCGCTTAAGCTCATAAATATTCTTTAATGGGTGTGTTTATGCTATTAAACATCAATTCACTTGCATCATCGAACTAAATTGGATTCTTCACTATCTAACAATAATATAAAGAATTTGTAATCCCAAAACTCATCACCCTCCTCCTCCTTATCTTCTAATTTTACTATGCATTCCTTCAAATTAATGTTGTTTCCGCAAAAGGATGTTGAATTTAACTAGATTGCAGATGTTGGGAATATTTTGGAATCTAACAGAAAAGAGCACAGTCAATTGTTTGACCTTGCTCCTATCCATAAAATTTTGGAATATTCTAGGAATCTAAAATTGAGAGAATGATGGCCCCTACCATTGGCCATCCTTATTTGAATTGTAGATTCCTAGAATATACCAAACTCTGAAGGATAGGAGTGAGGTCAAAGAATTGACTTTATCATGTCTCAGGGTTATATATAATATTTACATGATCCAAAATCAAGTTACATTCAACAACTATGGCAATCCATATCTTAATTTTACATTCCTAGAATATCCTATAATATGATAGAGAGGAGCAAGGTCAAACAATTGAGTGTTTTCATGTCGATCAGACTCTAGAATATTCTCTAAATTTGAAATCAAATTAAGTTCATAACCAAGTGATGAACTTAACTTGATTCCAAACTCCAAGAAAATAATTTTGGAATATGACAAACTGAAGGAAAGGCGATGAACTTAACTCAATTGTAAATTTCAAGAATATTCTAGAAGCTCATTCATAAGTGAAAATTCAATTGTTTTCCCTCACTCCTATCTATAAAATTTTGGAATATTATAAGAATATGAAATCAAGATAAATATGGAGTGATCAGGTGCTCAAGTTTATGCTAAAAAATAAAAGTGTCAGGATTTTTTCAAACTCAGCTTCAGATCGAAGAGCTCGTGATTCTGAATCCAGCGGTGTGAATGACTCTCAAATCTGAGCTCATATGCAGAAGTTAGAGAAAGTCAAATTTTATGTTTGACTTAGACATGTGGCAGGATTGGATGACATGGCAAAGGTCTCAGTGAATGGGGAAGTGCCAAGTGGAAAGTTACCACTAGGTCCTGCATGTTGCATATCAGGGAAAAATAGATGACACAGGTTAAGAATCGGCCTCGACATAGATAGGCTATGATGTGTCTAATCAAAATTGCATATAGCAAGTGAAAGATATTACAAAAATTAGCCCCCGACAGGTTGGGTTGTGATTTTGGATAATCGCAATCGCATATCACACTAAAACCCCACTGATATTTATGTTACCCCTGATACTCAGTTGATTGCAAAAGGTCCCCGAACATGATATGTTATACATTATATTTCATAGCGTGACGAGTCCGCTGATATCACAGTTGTATGGACTTTGATATCCGCCAATGGAAAACGCCGATTGCAATTTGCAATGGGGCTCTGAAACCGATATTTTATGGAATATGTTTGCTAATCCCAATGGGTCCGCAGTCGTATGGGTTTTGGTATCCATCGATGGAAAGCGCCAATTGCGATTTACGATTGGGTTCCTAAATTCGATAATTTATATGTTAAGTTTAATACTCCTGGAATGTTTGCCATATCACCCACCTATTTCATAGTCCATAAGACTTCGAGACTCCACCGATTGCAATTTGTGATATGGCTGACAGGTATGGCCCACGATGCAACCAGATTTTCACTCAGTTAATGGATTTTGGAGCGAATTTGTGGGATTATGTCGGTTTTGGAGCATCTTGTAGAACAAATAGTGGAAGAACTAGGAGAAGTCATAACTTCTTCAGTTATTATCCAAATTGGATGCAAAAAGAGGCTAGATAGCGAATTTTTAGTATTCTGAATGCATTAAGAAAGGTTTCAGAAGAAATTGAGCAATGTAAACCCACTTTTGTTGTAATTTGAGCATAATAGAGAGGCCCAAATCATTGGAAGTTGGACCAAGGAGACGTAGCTTGGGATGGCTGAACTCATTTATCATGTGCTTGCTATGTGTTGTATTTTTATGTTCTTTGGTGTTATTTTGTTATTGTTCAACATATTTTTTATGTCAAATTGTTTCTAACATTTACATAATAAACTCTCCTAGGAATCATTTAATTAAGCAAAAATATTGAACCCTTAAGCACTTGATAAGAAAATGATAAGCATCTTGGGTTTTATTCTGAATGGGCAACTAGCACAACATTACTAATCTGCTCCTTTTCAGATCAAGTTGGTATCAAAGCACTAGTTTTTTCTTTCTATATTTTCTTTGTGAAATAAGGATTTAATTGTTTGCAAGTTTATGTCATGCTTACAAGGTTAAATCTCAAAAGAGGTGAAGTAAAGCTAGTTGGAAGCCCTGAAGTTGGATCAAGTGGAAGAAGAGAAAGTTTGCCAAAGTATTCTACACCAACACATCCTCAAGTTGTAGAAGTTGGAGTTGAGTCTTCAGAGATCATGCCCCATGAAGGAGAACCTACCATGATAGAAGATCAGAAGACCTTTAGAAAGGATTTCTTTGATATGACAGAGATGGTGAAGGTCCTCTATGAAGAGACGAATAGCATATTCCAAGGAGAAATTTACAAACCTCCCAAAGGAGAAGGCTCTTCAGGAGGAGGTGATGGAAAAGGAGGTAATGGGAATGGAAACAAGCCTCCACCATCTCCACCATCTTCTTCATCTTCTACTTCACAAGCATCTTCACACTCCTCCACTAATACAACCCTTACTCATACTCATCATCATTCTTCAAAAAGAACTGGTAAATCACCTTTTCTAAAGCTTGATGTTAAATTCGAAGTGCCTATGTACAATGGTGAAGTGAACGCTGATGAGCCTCAGTATTGTAACTTGCAACTCCCAAGGCTACCTACTTTAATTATCAACCTAGGGTTTGTACAAACTTAAGAGGCGTCGACACTATATGTGTGGCATACAATGTGTCCTTCCTTTGTTGTCATGATGTAATGGAGTGCATGTACTGAAGTCAAATCCTAAACTAATTGCAAAAAATGAAATGTTCGAAATGGAACCTTAACCTATTGCAAGAAAGAAAGTACAAGGAAAGAGACGGAAATTCAATGCTAAATCACACCATTTCCTAATTAAATGCCAAGAAACTATGATTTGCAATAATGCTAAATTATCATGAACCAAATGCTACTATCTAAGAATGGAAGTAAGAAGCACCAAACACCACTAATGTTCAAGTAGAGGGACTGAAATAAATATGTTTTTGTCTTTCTACCTTTTCATGCAAAATCAAGTATGCAAACTAATTTCTTTTGGTGATGTGGAAGGTGAATTAAGGATGTTGGAGGTTGGATGGAAGGGTCACGAGATGGGTGGATGGTGTGGGAGACCCTTGGGAGGCTTTTTGTGACCTCTTAGAGGTTTTCCATCAATTTGGCCTCAAAACAGATTGTTTTAGGAAAACCTACAGGATGATCCTGTAGGAATTACACGAAACCTACAAGATACAACCGAGAGAAAATGTTAGGTGTTGGAGGTGATGGGAGGCATAGGAAAGGTGGCATATTGGTGGAATGGAGTGAGAAAATGTCTAGGATCACTTAGAACTCAAAACCAAAGTTGGGAGATAGATGGATTTGCTCAAAAGGCTTGGAGAAGTTTCCTTGTGAAATGATGCAATTGGCGAGGGTTTAATGACCAAGAAAATAAAACCAAAGTGGATGGAACAATTTTTTTTATTAAATAGTATTTCATAGGTCCCTATTCCAAGTGTGATCACTCAAAAATACCTATGTCAACCCATTCTAAAAAAATGAGAAACAGTACTAGTTGAAAATCTAGAAATTCAAGAACTAGTGAGCTAGTAAATCTAAAAAATGCCTAACCAAATCAACTAAAAATGAAGTGGGGTAGTTTTTTTTATGAAATAGAATGAGTTTTTGATCTAATACAAGTGGAATGGATTCAATTGAAGTTATTTAGAATGCTCTAAAAAATAGAATAAATTTATTGTTCTTTGCTAAAAGGGAGGTCCAACAATCTAGATTTGGGAATAAGAAGACTAATCCAAGCAACTCAATGATTCCGATGAACTTCCAAAGTTTTTTAAAGGATTAAATAATGCTTGTGATCCTAAAAAGGAACTTACATCAACCATTTAACTCAATCCTAGAACAAGAAATTATTAATTCTAAATGTAGAAATAGAAAGAAATAAAAACTAGAGATGCATGTGAATAAGCAATGAAAAGAAGGAAAGGAAATGATACAAAATGGCTTTGAGGTTGTGGGATGGCCTAGACCAAGGAAACTCAGGTTCCTATGGAGGAAAACAAGATTTAGAATCTGAAAATGACACCAATGGCTTTGAATATCCTTCTTGTTGGCCTACAAATGGAAATTTCATGAAAATGGAGAGGATGCTCTCCTTGTTTTGTTTTTCAAGAATGAAATGGGATGGATGAATGATGAATAGATAGTGAATATTAAGTCGATGGAGGGCTTTGAGTGTTGTGGTGAACTTGGCCTTTGTAAAAATTTCTTCTTTTAACCACTGTCCTCATTCCTTGAAATGATCACCCTTCATGATTTGGCATTTCAACATTGTATGAGTGAAGGAGTGAGTTGCAATTAACTAGCTAAAGGCGATTGAGACTACTGACCAATCTTTGTCTTATAAAACCTCATCTCTCATGCATTGAAAACAAATTTCTAACTATAATATTCTCAAGAGAAGAGGTCAATAATATTGCATACCTATACTTACTTGATGGTTGTTGGAGAGACATCCATGTTGCTGCTGAGTTGATGTTGATGTGTAGGTGTTGGATGGTGATGCTGATGATCCTAATGCTACTGCCAAGCTCTAGATCTCCTTTAAAACCGCTCACTGCCAATCTTGTAGGTGTTGTTCTATATCCTGTAGGTTTATAGGACAGCAACTTGATTTGTCCATATCTCCCAAACGGTAGATTGGATTGAGCTAAAACATTTTGAACATGTTTCCATCATCATTGTGCACCTACCCATAGAAAAATTTTGGTCAATGGATGCATGGATCTGAAGAAAAACTAAAAAAGGCTGAAGGTGATGGAGGTCGATTGCGTGGAAACTGTGCACTAGAATTTTTTGAAATTGCTTGGGCATGTTACCATCATCCATATGCATCTCCCCATGAAAAAGATTTTTAAATGGATGCTCGGATATTGAGAAAATGCAAAAATGGATTAAGGTGATGGAGGCCAATTTCTTGGAAACCATGCACTGGAATTTGCTGAAACTGCTTGAGCATGTTACCATCATCCATATGCATCTCCCCTTGAAATAGCTTGACAAATGTTTGCATGGTTTTCAAGTTATGGAAAAAACAAATTTCTGCTCTATGTATTTTTGCATCCTGTAGTTTTTTAGGACAACAAGGAAAATGAGGGGTATAAGTTCGAGAATGATGGGTGGATGGTGAAAATAGATGAGGGTGATGGATTGGCATGGCCTTGGCCTTGTTGGAGCATTTGAGCAAAGTAGGATCAAGTCAAAATTTGACTTCTTTTGACTAGGCTTGACCAATTTTCCTTTTGATACCAACTTGTTCTTGTTTCTTGCAGATGTTGGAGAGTACATGCATGCATGAAGCAGGGATTTTTATTTTTATTTTTATTTTTTTTCTTCTAGGCCTACTAGCTGCCTCAATGAAGTTTTCAATTAGTAGGTCTACCTAGGTGCCTCAAAGGAGGTTTTCACCTAGGATCTCTTCTTTTTTCTCTCTTTTTTTTAATTTTTTCCCAACCTATTGATCGCCTCATGGAGGTTTTCAATCAATGAGCCAATCTCAAGTGCCTCCAAGGAGGTTTTCACCTAAGATTTTAATTTTTTCTCTTTTTTTTCAATTTTTATTTTTATTTTTTTACCCTATCCTACTTGAAAAACAAAATCACTTTCAAGTATATGAATACTTCTAATGGAGCCATGTGCACATCAAAATGATAGACAAAATAATGTGGAGGCTTGAAATGTATGACTTGACATGTACATAGATTTGAGTGATGAAATGCTTTGACTTTGAAAGGATCAAACATAGTTGAAGAAGAGAGTGATGCTGCAACTTAGTGACTGTTAGGAACCAAACCTCAATATAACTTTCATGCCCTTGGTTTGATTGCTTATCTGGAAAATTCTTCATGTCTTCTTCTACCATGACCTTCAAATCTTCCTCTTTTTGCTGATCATTCTCTTGAATACATGGAGCATTTGATAGTAACCATGAGGGAGCTCTCTCGATCTCTGATTTTGATGTCTTCACTTCATCAATTGTAGCCCATGGTTATGTGGTCTTCTTATTTGAATCTTCTTCTTCTAGATGTGGTCCTTCAATGATGTCAAGATAATCTCTTTTTTGCAATACTCTTCCTAAGCTATGGTGAATACCATTAAGGTCAAGAGATGTTTGGAAGTTTTGTACCTTAGCATTTTAAGTGGGCTGAGCTACTTCAATGTGTGGGTTTGGAAATGGTGGTACACGTAGTTGAGCAGGAGTGTATATTTGAGATGGATGTGGATGGGGTTGTGGTTGTGGTGGAGGTGAATGGAGGGATAAAATAGAGTTGGATATGGAGGATATTGAGGAAGATATTGAGGATATTATGGATGTCTCCCATAAATTCCTTGCCAACCTTGTTGCCAAGATTGGTTTTGGGGTTGAGATGGCCAATGTTGCCAAGGAAAGAGTGTGTTCCAATTACTTTGAGGTGGATGTATATAAGCTTGAAATTGTGAATTAGGCTTTTGTATCATATCAAGCTAAATAGGCTGTCATGGTCCTCTTAGAGCTACATAACATTGTTTCATTGGAAATGGACTTGCTCCATTTTCTTCTTAGTGAACTTCCTTCAACCTTGGTAATGAGGAGCAACATTTAACATCATGTGATTCTACATGTACAACACAAACATCTTCTTTTTTCTCATTTTGTATTCTTAACATTTCTACTTGTTTGATTAGATTGCTAATAATTTTTGTTTTAAAGTCATCAAACAAATTTCCGAGTTTAGCTTGACTTACCAATTTTGATGTTGATTTACCTATTCTTGTTTTTCCTCTTGATATGTGTTGGCATGTTTTACAAATTTCCTCAAATGATAATTTATATACATCACCTCTACTCATGAGATTAAGGAGATCAATCCACTCATCCCTCATTGTTCTAAGTAATAGGGTTTTTAGTGTGTCAGATCCTAAATGATGTAGTTTTTCCCTCTTAAGATTATACATGAACCTCTATATTAGATCATATAGACTCTCATCTTCTCTTTGATTCATTCTAAAGATTTATTCTTTAAGATCATGATCTTTATATTTTTCTAAGAATATATTTTTCATATCATTCCATGATCTTATTGAATTAGTCCCTAAACTCATGAACCATTTAAGAGCTCTATCCTTCAATGTTGCCAGAAACAATCTCAATTTTTGAGATTTTAATAAGTAACCATAAGATCTACAAACAATCTCAAATTCAAAGAGAAAGGTTTCCGGATCCTTTGACCTTAGACCATGAAATTTTAAAAGAAAAGATGGAGGGATGTTCTTCACATGCACACTTCCATTAGTATCTTGAATGAGAAATCCGATAGGATCTTCCTCATTGTCGTCATCGCCATCAATTTCTTCTACATTATTTGCCATCTTCATTTTCTACCTGCAAAAGTGAATGGTGATATGGATCTTACTACACCATGTGATCAAATGGGGGGGTAGGTTGGTGTTGGAAAATTTTGTTTCTGTTTTTATGATTGAATGAAAACTATAATGCAATGCAATTTTCTACTATTGAAATTAAATATGTCTAATGAATTTATTTTTTTTTGTTTTGCTTGCAAAAATTAAAAAGAAATGATTCAACTAGGGAAAAAAACAATGCATACTTTGACACCTCCCCAACAATAGTGCCAAAAAGTGATGAGCCTGGGTATTGCAACAAGAATGCTGCAGCTCCCAAGGCTACTGACTTTAATTATCAACTTGGGGTTCTTACAACCTTAAGAGGCGTCAGCACTATATGTGCAGCATACAATGTGTCCTTCCTTTGTTGTCATGATGTAATGGAGTGCATGTACTGAATTCAAATCCTAAACTAATTATAGAAAATCAAATGTTCGAAATGGAACATTAACCTATTGCAAGAAAGAAAGTACAAGGAAAGAGACAAAAATTCAATGCTAAATCACACCATTTCCTAATTAACTACTAAGAAACTATGCTTTGCAATAATGATAAATTAAATAAACCAAATGCTACTATCTAAGCATGGAAGTAATAAGCATCAAACATCACTAATGTGCAAGTAAAGGGACTGAAATAAATATGTTTTTGTCTTTTTGTCTTTTCATGCAAAATCAAGTATGCAAACTAATTTCTTTTGGTGATGTCATAGGTGAATTAAGAATGTTGGAGGTTGGATGGAGGAGTTAGGAGATGGTTGAATGGTGTTGGAGACTCTTGAGAGGATTTTTGCGACTTCCTAGAGGTTTTCAATCAATTCGGCCTCAAAACCAGTCGTTTCAGGAAAACCTACAAGATGTACTAGAAACCTACAAGATGATCCTGTAGGAATTACAGGAAACCTACATGATACAACCGAGAGACAAATGTGAGGTGTTGGAGGTGATGGAAGGCATAGGAAAGGTGGTAGATTGGTGGAATGGAGTGAGAAAATGTTCAGAATCACTCAGAGCTCAAAACCAAAGTTGGGAGATGGATGGATTTGCTCAAAAGGCTTGGAGAAGTTTCCTTGTGAAATGATGAAATTGGTGATGGTTTAATGTACAAGCAAATCAAATCCAAAGTGGATACGACAATGATTTTTATTAAATAGGATTTATTAGGTCTCTATTCCAAGTGGAATCACTCAAAAATATCTATGTTAACCCATTCTAAAAAAATAAAAAACATTACTAATCAAAAATCTAGAAATTCGAGAACTAGTGAGCTAGTAAATCTAAAAAATGCCTAGCCAAATCAAGTGAAAATGAAATGGGGTAGTTTTTTTTATGAAGTAGAATTTTTTTGTGATCTATTTCAAGTTGAATAGAGTCGATTGAAGCTCGTTAGCATGCTCTAAAAAATAGCAGAAATTTATTGTTCTTTGCTAAAAGGGAGGTCCAACAAACTACATTTGGGAATAAGAAGACTAATCCAAGCAACTCAATGATTCTGATGAAAATGATTCTGATGAACTTCCAAAGCTTTTCAAAGGATTAAATAATTCTTTTGATCTTTAAAAATATCTTACATCAACTATTTAACTCAATCCTACAACAAGAAATCATTAATTCTAAATGCAGAAATAGAAGGAAATAAAAACTAGAGATGCATGTGAATAAGAAATAAAAAGAAGGAAAGGAAATGATACAAAAGGGATCTGAGGTTCCTAGGATGGCCAAGCCCAATTAAACTCAGAGACCTATGGAGGATAACAAGATTTAGAAGTTGAACATGACACCAATATTCATTATTTTCATCAATAGAATTACATCCCTGCAATAAAATAAAATGGCGCTGCAAGAATACAAGCTCTCTCCACAATAACACTAATGAAAAACTCCACTAGAGGAAAATTTGATTTGGTACTTATACAAAATGATTAGGAATCATTTCCCATGAATGGAGGAAGCTTTCCCTACCAAAATCCCTAGATTAGTGTATCTAGTCGCCAATACTATGAATTTGCATTAAATGGTAGGGAACACATTCCTAGATTTTCTAAATCATTCCCTAGAGGAAAATTCAACTTGATACTTGTACAAAATGATTAAGAATAATTCCCCATGGATGTAGGAAGCTTTCTCCATCGAAATCCCTTGATTAGTGGATCTGCTCCCTTGATTGGTGGATCTGCTCCCTTGATTAGTGGAACACATTCCTAGATTTTCTCAATCGTTGGAGTTCCACAATTTGTGCCATAATTCCATAATATCTTGTTGAATTATTATTTATTATTGATCCTCCAGTAGTAGGGAACAAGTCACTAAATTATGTCCTCCTCCAACTCTTAATAATCTGCCCAATATTCTCATAGTATTCCACAAAAAATAAATAATATTAGGCACAAATATTCAATAATTCATAAACCTTCCTAATGAATATAGTTAAAGTTTAAAAAATAAATTATCTAATGAAAAATAATAATAATAAATTATAAATTATAAAGTTAAAAATATTAATAATGAATTATTATTATTATTTGATCCAAGGAACAAGTCCCTAAATTATCTCATCCTCCAACTCTTCATAATCTACCCAATATTCTCATAATATTCCACAAAAAATAAATAATACTAGGCACAAATATTCAATTATTCATAAACCTTCCTAATGAATATATTAAAGTTAAAAATAAATTATCTAATGCAAAAAGAGAGGTTTAATGTGTTGAAGGCTGATCGTAGGCCTTAATTTATGTTTTAAATTAGAGGCATGCGCCTTAATTTATCTCTAATTTAGAGTCTCATCAAATCCAGAGAAGCTGAATAACTAAATTTGTCAGTTAGAGTTGTATTGTAGAATTCAAAACCTTCAAGAGGATGATATCAAGATTCAGTTGGCTTCCTTGAGAATGGAGGGTGCAGCACTTGTATTATGGGAATCAAGAAGTCAAGACGAGATTAAAAAACATAGTAAGATCTCTATTACATGGCTTGATTTCATTGCTGCTATAAAAAGACAATTCTACCATTTAACTCATATGAAAAAAGCTATCATGAATTGGCAAAATTTTAGACAGTTAAAAGGTCAAAATGTGCAAGAGTATACTCAAGATTTTAGGAGAAAAGCTCTTATGGTAGGAGTAGACTTATAGTGACAAGATACTTTGTTGAAATATATAGAAGGTTTGGATAGCTATCTTCAACATAAAATTCTTATGTTTAATCCCACAGATGTTTATGAGGTCTATGTTCAAGCTACACACCTCGAAGCAAGAGGGAAAAATGTACAAGAAGAAGGTAAGAAGAAGCCATTCCAAAGTGGTGAAAAGGGAAGAAATTTAAAGGAAAGCATAAGAAAAATGCTTCTGTTAAGCAAGAAGTGGAGAAACCAGTGTGCAAGAATTGTTCGAAAGAGGGCCATGATGAGGCAAATTGTTGGAAGCTTCATCCATAATTATGACCAAAGAAATATAACAATAAAGGGAAACAAAAGACAAACATTGTTGTACAACAAGACTTGGGTTCTAACTTGGGTGATGAAGTAAAGATTGTAGCAACAATCACTAAAAGAAAAGCAAGCAAAGAGGAAGTCGTGGAAAGCACCAACACAATAAATAACTCCAAGAACACTTGAAATGAGGAAAAAAAATTGAGTTGTTCCATATCCGAGTTATTTCCAAGTACACCAAGATTGATACGTTCTTTCACAGTGGATCTCAAGAAAAATTGATTTCTTTAGACTTGGTCAAGAAAAATCTAGAAACTATGCCTCATCATAAACTGTATCTATTGGGTTGGATAACCAAGGATGAAAATCTTCAGGTCACAAGGAAATGTGTTTTTAAGTTTGCAATTACTACTAGTTTCATTGATGAAGTCGATTTAGATGTAGTTCTATTGGATATTTCTAGAATTGTGTTGGGAAGCCCGTATCTGTATGATAAGAAAGACATTTTCTATAGATTTGAGAACAAATATCATTTGTTCAAAGATAGAGTGGAGTATATTGTGAGAGCCCATCATAGGAAGCTTAGTTTGTCTTTGGAAAGCACAGGGAAAATGAAATGACTGGTCAATTCCAGCAAGAGTATCGTGCTCCTTATGATCAAGAAGAAGAATGAAATAGAGCATGAATCCTTTTGAGGCTTTGATGTGAAGCTGAAAGCTGAATTGGTTGATGTGGTCAACATGGAAAATTTTAGGGGCTAATGTTCGCCCAGTGGGCTAATTTTCCAAGATTTTTCCGCAAAAATATTCGCCAATTTCCAATTTTTATAAAAGGTGATTCGCCCAAATTTTAGAATATAAAATTATTTTACCTTTAAAATCGCCAAAATTATATAGAGAGACTATATATAAAATCATTATAAATTTGAATAATTTTACAAATATATCAATAAACATTTTATAGTTTGCATATTAGGGATTAATGAGATTCGCCATTGTTTCTAAACTTCAAGAAAAATTTCCATCCTTAAAATTTTCCTTGGTGGTCAATCAATATGGAGACAGGTTTCAAGAACCAAAGGGATTGCCACCAAAAAGGGGAATTCAACATGAAATTCACCTACAACAAGATTGTCCACTCCCAAACATGAGTATGTATCGAATGTCAACTATGGAAAGTTTAGAAATTAAGAAACAAGTCCAGGAATTGTTAGATAAGGGTGTAATTCGTCCCTCTACCTCGCCATGTGTTTCACCAATTATTTTGGTACCCAAGAAAGATGCGACCTAGAGCATGTGTGTAGATTATCGAGCTTGGAATAAAATTACCATAAAGAATCGATTCCCACTGTCCATAATAGATGATTTGATAGATCAGTTGAAGAATGAAAAATATTTCACTAAATTACACATGAGAAGTGGATATCATCAAGTTAGAATAGTTGAGGAGGATATTTGGAAGAATGCTTTTAAAACCAAACAAGAATTGTTTGAGTGGTTGGTTATGCCTTTCAGTATTTGCAATGCTCCAACTGCATTCATGAGAGTTATGAATGATGTTTTAACATCCTTTATTGATGAGTTTGTAATTGTCTATTTATATGATATTTTGATATTCAGAAAATCATGAGAAGAGCATGTCAAGCATGTGAGGAAAGTGTTAGATATCTTGAGAAAAGAACAATTATTTCTAAAGATGTCTAAATGTGAATTTAGGAAAACTTCCTTAGTGTATTTGGGCCATGTAGTTGTAGGAGGTGAGTTGAAGATTGACCCCTCTAAAGTTTCGATAATTCTGAATTGGCCAATACCCAAATCAGTCACACAAGTAAGGTGTTTTATGGGAGAAGCATAGTATTGGAGGAAGTTTATTTCCAATTTCTCTTCCATAATATCTCCACTACATGCTTTGACCAGCGTGAAGTTTTTCTTCCAGTGGGGAGGCAAACAACAAAAATCATTTGATTCTTTAAAACAAGAGATCAGTTCAGCCCCAATTTTAGCATTGTCGAATTTGAAACGACCATTCGAAATACAAACAAATGCAAGTGACTACACCATGGGTGTAGTTCTTTTCCAGCATGGTAAGCCCATTTCATTTCATTTTGATATTTTTAATGATATTGTTATTAACTATCTTACATATGATGAAGAGATTTACGCATTGGTGCAAAGTGTGAAGAAATGGAAGCATTACTTGATGGGTGAAGAAACCATTATTCACATTGATTGTCAACCTTTGCAATATCTACAATCTCAAACATAACTGTAGCAATCAAGGCACTTTCGTTGGATGGGATTTTTACTACAATTCCACTTGGTAATCAAGTACAAGAAAGTTATTTATAATAGAGTTCCTAATATGCTTCCTAGACCGGTTGTAAATGTAGCCATTTTACTCAAGAATATTTTTGTTTTGCCTGAAATTTATGTTGAACGATATGCAATGGATGCTAACTTTAAAGAGGTATATTCAAAATTGAGTCAAGGCCACCAAGTTGAGGAATTAAAATACCATGTACATGATAATATTTTGTATCATTTGGGAAAACTTTGTGTTCCATAGGGAGAGAGAGTAAATGTCACAAGGGAAGTGGACACTTCTCTTATTGCTGGACATTTCGGTGTAAGTAAAATAGTGGAAACTCTTGAGAGGTATTTTTACTGGCCTCGTATGCTTGAAAGTGTGTCATGTTTATCAGAGGCTTTTCATTGTGTGCAATGAGTAAGCCTAGTAATAGGAAATTAGGATTGTATGCACCACCTTCAGTACCTTCGCATCCATGGGAAAGTGTTTCTATGGATTTTGTAGGAGGTCTTCCTTTATCAACAAAAGGTTATGATTATTTGTATGTAGTTGTGGATAGGTTCAACAAGATGTGCATATTAATGCCTTGTAAAAGACAAATTACAGTTGAACAAACAACTCGACTTTTCTTTCAAAATTTATTGGTTCATTTTGGATTACCTACTTCTATCGTAGGTGATCATGATTCCCGATTTGTTGGAATTTTTGGTCAAGTTAATGGAACTTAATGGACACCCAATGGAAGAAAAGTACAACATTCCATCCACAAATAGATGGTCAAACTGAAATGGTTAACATGACAATTATTAATTTTCTAAGAGGATATTACAACAAACATCCAAAGTCCTGGGATGAACAATTCCATTATATTCAGCATGGTTACAAGCCAACAAAACACTCTTCTACTCTAACTTTTCCCTTTGAGGCATGTCTTGGTTTTTTTCCTATATCACCTTTGGATTTCATCTTTGAGAAAGATGTAGTTGTAGATGGAAATACTGACATAGACAAAGCAAAGAAATTAATTAAGCAAATTTAGTTGATTCACTAAACAATTCAAGAACAACTATAAAAGAGTCAAGGCAAGTATAAGGCAAGACATGATAAGAATCGTGTGGATCATTAGTTTCAAGTAGGGGATGAAGTTTTGCTTTACATTAGCAAGGAAAAGCTTCAAGGTGAAGGTAAAAAGATGAAACCAATTTGTTATGATCCATTTAAAATTCTGGAAAAGATTGGTAATAATGCTTTTAAGATAGATTTGCCTTCATTTATGCAAATTTATTGTGTTGTTAATGTTGAAAATTTGAGATTATATGAACCTCCTTTGGTTAAATATGAAGGAGAAATTGTACAGGTTCCATTAATTGAATAATTTTCTCCAGGAAGTTTTGATGAGCTTCAGCAAGACACCATACTGGACAGAAGAACAAGGTCATCAAAGAGGGGAAATTTTGACTATCTTTGAGTAGGTCTCAAAGGTACAAATCCATCAAAGGAAAAACGGATTGATGAGGGGAAAGTGAGGGAACAATACCCTCATCTGTTCAATAGCTGAAAATAATCTTTTGGAGTCCAAAAGGCTTCTAGTGGGGAGGAGTGATAAGGTGCTCAAGTTTATGCTCAAAAATCGAAGTGTCATAATTTTGTCAAACTCAGATTCAGATCAAAGAGCTCATCATTTTGAATACAAGTGTGCAAATGACACTCAAATCTGAGCTCGTATGCAGAAGTTAGAGCACGCCAAAGTTCAGGTTTTGCTTGGACATGGAAAAGGTCCCAACGAATGGGGAAGTGCCAAGTGGTAGGTTTCCACTGGGTCCTTCATGTTGTATAATAGGGAAAAATAGAGGACACAGATTAAGAATCAGCCCCGGTATAGACAGGTTGCGATGCAATATAATCACAATCGTATATCGCAGGTGGAAGGTATTATGAAAATCAGCCCTCGTCAGGTTGAGTTGTGATTTGTGATAATTACAATCGCATATCGCACTAAAACGCCGCTGATTGCGAAAGGTCCCCAAACGCGATATGTTATACACTATATTTCATAGCCTGGTGGGTCCGCTGATATCGCAGTCGTATGGACTTTGATATCCGACGAGGGAAAACATTGATTGTGACTTGCAATGGGGATCTAGACCCAATATTTTATGGACTAGGTTTGATAAACACGGTAGGTCCACAATGGTATTGGTTTTGGTATCCGCCGATGGAAAGTGTCGATTGCAATTTGCGATTGGGTTCCCAGATGTGATAATTTATATGTTAAGTTTAATACTCCCAGCAGGTCCACCGTATCACAATCACATATCTCCCACCTAGTTCATAGTCCATAAGACCATGGCACTCCATTGATTGTGATTTGCGATAAGGCCAATAGGTTATGGCCCATGGTGTGGCCAAATTCATGCTTAGTTTAGCAAATTTTGGAGCGAATTTGTGGGATTATGTTAGTTTTGGAGCATTTTGTAGGAACAAATAGTGGGATAACTAGGAGAAGCCATAACTTCTTCAATTCTTATCCAAATTGGATGCAAAAATAGGCTATATAACCATTTTTTAGTATTCTAAACTCATTGAACTAAGTTTCAAAGGCATCTAAGCATTGTAAACACACTTTTGTTGTAATTTGAGCATAATGGAGAGGTGTAAGCCATTGGAAGCTAGACCAAGGAGACGTAGCCCAGGAGGGGTGAACACTTTTATGATGTGTTTGATGTGTGTTTTATTTTGATGTTTTTTATTGTTATTTTTCTTTTTTTCAGCATATGTTTTATGTTGAATTGTTTCTAATATTTACATAAGAAACTATCATGGGAAGCAATTAATTAAGCAAAAAGATTGAATCCTTAAGCACTGATAAGAAAATGATAAGCATCTTGGGTTTTATTTTGAATGGGGAATTAGCACAACATTACTAATCTACTCTGTTTCACATCATGGAGGAAGAGAAGTGGAATGGCATACAGTCATATACCTCCTATTCGACAGGCATGGTAACACTCAATCTTATAATTATTGTTATGCATCATATGATGTAGTCATATAAGGACAATGGAAGATTTATACTAAGATCATTTCCTTTGGTGAATGCTCCATTATTATGTTAACATTATATGGAAGTGAACAAATAATTGGTTCACTCAATAATGAGTAGTGCTTATTTTTTTCCTACTATCAAGTTGGTCACCTCATGATGCAATTTCATCTTTACTTTCTCTGGTCTTGTCCATTAAATACCATATTATTCCCATAAAATGAATAACATGGAATGATAATGATTCAATCTATCCATTGAATGCCACTTTATTCCAATCCAATGAATAAGATAGAAATGAAATGAGCCAATCACACGCTCACTAAATGGTGCTTATGATTTACTTTCGAGGGTATATCTACATAGAATATTGGAATAATAAGAGGGAAATGAAAAAATAAGATGGATATGAGGGTCGACCATCCTTATCTAAATTGTAGATTTCTAGAATATTCCAAAATCTAATGCATAGGGGTGATGTCAAACAATTGACTTTCCTATTGTTCGTTAGATTATAAAATATTCTCAAAATATGAAATATAGTTAACTTCATTGCTTATGGCCATCATTATTTTGATTGTAAATTCTTGGAATACCCTAGAATCTAATGGATATGAGAAAGGTTAAACTATTGACTTTTCTCCTATCCATAAAATTGTAAAATATTCTTGGAATCTAGAATTGAGTTAAGTTCAACACCTTCCTCCATCCATATCTCCCTTGCATATACCTAGAATATTCTAAACTCTGATGGAGAGGAGTGAGGTAAAACAATATACTTTTCTCTTGTCCATTAGATTCCAAATATTCTTGAAATATGCAATTAAATTAAGTTCACCACTAGGTGATAAACTTAGATTTTTATAATATTTTGGAATCCAATGAACACAAGAAAAGGTGATGAAATTAACTCGATTTCATATTTTGGTAAGATTTTTGAATCTGACTAAGAAGAGAAAAGTCAATTGTTTGATCCTGTTCACATCCATCATATTTTTTAATATTCTAGGAATATCCAATCGAGATAAGGATGGGGGAAGAGAAGTGGAATAACATATCATATCATACCTCCTACTTAATCTTATAATTATTGTTATGCATCATGTGACATGGTCATATAAGGATGAGGGAAGATTGTTGTTGAAAGCCTATCCTTTGGAGAATGTTCCATTATTTTTCCAACATTCTATGAAAGTGAACAAATAATTGGCTCGCCATTTAGTTCTTATTATCTTCTTAATGTAAAGTATGTCACATCAAAATATAACTCATCTTTACTTTATTTGGTCTTTTCCATTAAATACCATATTATTCCCATCCAATGTATAACATGGAGTGATAATGAGTCGATTTGTCAATTCAATACCACTTTGTTCTCACCCAACAAATAAGATGGAAAGGCAACAAGACAATTATAATCTCACTAAATGATGCTTAATGTTTACCCTTTCATGGTATGGCTGCATTGGATGTTGACATAATAATATGGAAGTGAGCAAATAACATGGGTAAGATGGTTGGCCATCCTTATATTGATTGTAGATTTATGGAATATTCCAAAATATGATGAATAGGAGTGAGGTCAAAATTTCTCTTTTCACTTCTTCGTTGGATTCTATAATATTCCTATAATTTGCAGTGAAGTTAACTTTAGCACCTATGACCATATTTATCTCGATTGTCGATTCCTAATATATCGAAAAATATAACCGATAGGAGAAATGTCAAATAATTGACTCAACTCATTTACGTCAAATTCTAGAATATTCTTGGAATCTATAATTGAGTTAACTCATTTACGTCAAATTCTAGAATATTCTTGGAATCTATAATTGAGTTAAGTTTAAAACCTTCCTCCATTCTTATCTCAATTACATATTCCTATAATATTCCAAAGTTTGAAGGATAGGAGCGAGGTCAAACATTTTTCTTTGCTCTTATCCATCAAATTCCAAAATATTCTCAAAATATACAATTGATTTAAGTTCATCATTGAGTGACATATCCTAAGAATATTCTAGAATTTGACATAAAGACTCAAAGGTTATGAACTTAACTTGATTGAATATTTTTAGACTATTGTAGAATTTAATGAGTAAGAACAAATTCAATTGTTTAACATCGCTCCTATCTGTCATATATTATAATATTCTAGGAACACACAATTGAGATAAGGATGGAGGAAGATAAGTGGGACAATATACAATGTCATATCTTTTACTTGACCAACATGGCCACACTCAATCTTATAATCATTTTTATGCGCCGTGTGATGTGATCACATAAGGAAAATGAAATATTGTTGTTGAAATGTTATCCTTTGGAGAAGGTTCAATTATTATGCCAACATTCTATGCAATCCTACCCTCAAGGGTAAATAATAAGCACCATTTAGGGTAAATAATAAGCACCATTTAGTGATCTTATGTGTAACATCCCTCCCTTAATAAATAATAAATAATAAGAACTAATAAAAATAATACAAAAAAATAATAGATAATAATAATAATAATGAATAATAGTAAATAAACCACTAAATAAAATAATAAATAATAATAAC
>APFE030827466.1:282538-297856 GCA_000404065.3 Pinus taeda | reverse complement strand
TAATACTTATTAATAGTAATATTAATATTATGGTAAATTTAATATATTAATTAAATATGATAAATTAAAAGATTTTTTCATACATTGTTAAAGAATATATTTTAATGAGATTTAATAATATTAATATTAATAAATAAATATATAAATAAAATAGTATTTAATTTTAGGTTCTAGAGACCTTTATAATAAAATAATGGGTATATAATAATAATATTTAACATTATATTTATCTAATAATTTAAATAAATAATATTAATATTAAATTAATAATAATAATATTAATATTTAAATAATAAATATATAATTATAAATATAATAATATAATAATAATAATTTAATTAAATAAAATTTGGGTTTAGTTATTGGAATGGCTTGCTGTCCCTGTTTAACTTATTTCTCAGATTGGATCTTCAACTTGTCCTCACGATAAACCACACTCGTTGGTTCGAAACGCGTAGACAAATGACTTTTTATGTGATTTTGCCGAAATTATTTTCACAAACAAGATTATGGATCACAAAAGCCTGAATTCTTTAATAAATTAGGTATGCCATGTATTAAATTATAGCCTTAGGTTTACATGTTAGTGGCTTAATTTTCAATCATTTCCCTTTAAATTAGGATACACGTAAATATGGAAAGAGCCTTATGTTTACATGTTAGTCTCTTATTGTAATTTTATCTCATAATGCTATTCTATTAGTTATTTCACTTAGAGATGTCCACATACACAAGATGTAAAGCCAAATGAATGTGTTGTAAGATACCATAAATAAATTTTCCTTAATCCAATTTAAATATTAGTAATTTTGAGAATTTTATGCCATATGATCTTTTAGAAAAAATGATTTCCTCTTTTGAATATTTTCATAATCATCAATAACTTAACCACAATTAATTTTAATCGTTATTATTTTTTAAGTTACAAAACGGTGAAAGAATCGACTCTAGTAACCTAATTTGGTTGTTAGGTTTAAGATGGGTTCCCTTGATTCCTATAGAAATCATTAGAAAATTTCATGCATTACTATCTCAAAATAGGTGAATCGTGAAGAGATGGCATTCCTTCCACATATATTTGTGATGGATAATCAATTATTACCTTGTTGAGGGAATATCTTTATCAAAGAGTATAATGGAAAGTATAAATAATACCAAGTGAACTATGGAGCTATAAGACACTACAATATGCTATAATGTTGTACATATTGTTCTTTCTCCTTTTCTTTCATATCTCTCTATTTCCCTTCCCCTTCCATTGATACTATGTCACAAAACATGAAATCACCACAATAGGCGTTAATCCTCCTTCTCCCATTTTGATAGGGATTTAACTCTCTTTCTCGGTTTTGGGTTTTCAATACAATAGGGGTTAATCCTCCTTCCCCCATTTTGATAAGGATTTAACTCTCCTTCTTGGTTTTGGGTTTTATTGAGTCTAGTAGAAAACTCTAGTAAATTTCATGTAGTGCTAACTTCAAATAGGTGAACCATGAAGAGATCACTTTTCTTCTGCATGTAGTCATGGGAATCATTTTTTTCATACAAAGTTTCTTTAGAGAAAACTACTCATCATTGGAAATTTATAACTACTTTCACATATACTTGTAATTGATTTCACATATACTTGCGAGGAATAATCATTATTACCTTGTTAGGGGAATATTTTTATCGAAAAGTATAATGGAAAGTATAAATAACACCAAATGCACTCTAGAGATATAAAACACTACAATACGCTATTATGCTATACATATTATTCTTTCTCCTTTGCTTTCATATCTCTTGATTTCCCTTCCCCTTTGTGAGCTACTATGTCATGGAACATGAAATCACTACAATAGGGGCTAATCCTCCTTCCTCATTTTTGGTAGGGATTTAATACTCTTTCTTGCTTTTGGGTTTTCTTAATTATACTAGAAAAATTTAGAAAATTTCATACAATGCTAACTCCAAATAGGTGAACTATGAAGAGATGGAATTGCTTCCATGTGTACTTGTGAGGAATAATCCATTATTATCTATTCATGGGAATAATAATTTTCATACAAATTTTCATTATAGAAAACTATGAATCATTGGAAATTTCTAAACCATAGAATGTGTTGTGGCTTAGTCTAAGCTAAGTGATAGTGTAGAATAAAGTTTATCAGAAGACCAATGTACATAAATAGTAATACAACAGAAGCTCGAGTATGTGGTTTCATAGAATCTTGAGTATTTGGAAAATAAGGAATTAACATATAAATCCTCTACACCTAATTCCCCTTTTCCTTTATGGATGTCTATAAGGATGTAAACACTTTTGTACTGTTTTGTATAAGATTCTAAAAGTTGTTAAGATTCAAGAGCTTATAGTTGTATGTTTTTTCTAGTTCCGTGTTAGAGTTATGTAATGTCATTCCATTAGTAATGGAGAATTGTTATGGTTGTGTGTTATATTTTAATATAATTTATTTATTAATATATGTTGTTTTTTTTATTAGTTTAAATTTTTTTATTTTATTGTTACTTTTTTGTGTTGGCTATAAGTCCAGTAGTTGGGAAGTCCTTTCTAGTCTCATGACAGAAATCGATTACCGTGTGTTTGCTACTAATAACCTTCAGTGCAATGACACAACCCCTTCAGGCACGTAAATTGAAGGTTTTGAACTGTGAATGCCAATCCCACCAACACCTTAACAACAAGTTCCAGTGCTAACATGTCCCACCTAAGGGCTTTATTTTTTCAAATATGACTAATATAATAATATGAATCAATATTTTTTAATTCATAAAAAAATTCAATAAATTATTATGAATTATATTAATATATATTAATTTATAAATTTAAAATGGCATTCAAATAATTTTTTAATAAAAAAATTTAAAAGTAAATCAAAATAATGTATTTAATTTTTCTTAACATTTAATATTTTCGCTTTCTTTATCATGTGGTTTTTTAGTGAAACTTGATATCAGTTCTCCTAGAGTTGGTTAGCGCTATGCATTCATAGCATGAAAATTCAAAATTGATTTAAATTTAAATTTATATACTATCAGTTGCCTCTAGGGTTTAAGACACACAATTTGTTAATTTGGCCATTAATATGTTATTTGTTTGATATTCAATAGAAACATTATCAAGTGGAGGTTAAAAAGGATGTTCAATTCATGACTTTGTATTCCACTCTTGAAACCTAGAAAGGTTTAATTGGGTTTTAAACTAATTTGATCTACTCATCCTTCCATTCATGATGATTTACTCCACTTTTCAAACCATAAATGTTCAATTATATTCTAAACCAATTCAATACACCCAAAAAAGATAAGGTAGCTCAGCTTTGACCATAGCATTGACACGTATGGCAGCCATGCACTGCCGTAACAACATGTCAAATGATTGTAATCCTAAGAAATTCACGATTCTTGGAAGCCGAGAAGTAGTTTATACTACATCCCACAACAACGCAAAATCTCTTCTCAACTACCACCACGATAGGAGGACCCATCATTAGAGGATCAATCCTTTCTCCTCTAGTCAATTAAATGGCCAAGCCTTACCATTGGCCACCTTATCGCATGGAAGGGTAAGCATTGTTCACATTTTCAACTCCATATAATATTTTTCATTGTGCATGTTCTTAACTACGAGTATGTTGAATTTAACTTGATTACAAATGCTAGGAATATTTTGGAATCTAACGAACAAGAGAAAAGTCAATTGTTTGAGCAAGAGAAAATTCAAAATTAGGTAGATTTTGAAATATTCTAGGAATCTACAATTGAGATAAGGATGGTAGTTATCCTTATCTCAATTGTGGATTCCTATAATATTCTAAAATCTAAAATCTAATAGATAGGAGCAAGGTTAAAGAATTATCTATTCTCTTATCCCTGAATTCTAGATTATTTCTAGTTACAGTGGAGTTAGCTTTAACACCTACGACCATCCTTATCTTGATTGTAGATTCTAAGATAACCCAAAATCTAATATAAAAAATCAAGGTCAAACAATTGACTTCGCTTTTCTTCATCATATTTCAAAACATTCTTGGAATCTGCAATTGAGTTAAGTTAAACACCTTCCTCCATTCTTATCTCAATTTCATATTCCTCGGATATTCTAGATTCTAACATAGAGGAGAAAAGTCAAGAAAATGACTTTTATTTGATCCGGAAAATTCCAGAATAGTCTCCAAAGTTGTAGTCGAGTTAAGTTCATCACTGCTCATGAACTTAACTTGACTACAACTTCCAGGAATATTTTAGAATCTGATGGACAAGAGAAAAGTTAATTATTTGACCTCACTTTTTCTATCATATTTTGAAATATTTGAGAAATATGCAATCAAGATAAGGATTGAGGAAGAGAAGTGGAACAACATACAGTCTCATACCTCCTACTTAATCTTATAATTATTGTTATGCATCATACGATGTGGTCATATAAGGATGATGGAATATTGTTGGTGAAATCTTGTACCTTCTATGGAATATTGCTTTATTATGCCAACATTCTATGGAAGTGAACAAATAATTGGCTCACTTCCTAGTGCTTATTATTTTCCTACCGTCAAGTAGTTCACCTAAAAATAACTCATCTTTACCTTCTTCGGCCTTGTTCATTAAATACCATATTATTATTATCCAATGTGTAACATGGAACGATAATGAGTTGTTTTGTCCATTGAATACCACTTTATTCCCATCCAATAAATAATATGGAAAGGCAATGAGCCCTCTCATAAGGTCACTGAATGGTGCTTATTATTTACACTTTGAGGGTGTGTCTACATAGAATGTTTGCATAATAAGATGGAAGTGAAAAAATAAGATGGATAATTTGGGTGGCCATCCTTATCTCTATTTTTTATTCCTAGAATCTTCCAAAATCTCATAAACCGGAGTGAGGTCAAACAATTGATTTTCCTCTTGTTTCTTGGATTTTAGAATATTATCAGAATATGAAATCGAGTTAACTTCAGCACCTATGGCCATCTTTATCTTGATTATAAAATTCTTGAAATATCCCAGAATATGATAAATAGGTGCAATGTCAAACAATTGATTCATCTCATGTTTGGTAGATTCTACAATATTCTTGGAATCTACAATTGAGTTAAGTTTAACACCTTCCTTGATCGGTATCTCAATTTCATATTTCTAGAATATTTCATAGTTTAACAGATAGGTGTGAAGTCAAACAATCGCATTTGCTTATGTCCATTATATTCTAAAATATTCTAAGAATCTATAATCTAGTTAAGTTTCTCATAATATGATGAACTTAAGTCACTTACAGATTCTAATAATATTTTAGAATCTAAAGGATGAAAGCAAAGCTGTTGAACTTATCTTAATTCTAAATCTTGATAATATTATAGAATGTGATGAGCAACAACAAAGTCAATTGTTTGAACTTGCACCTATCCATCCTATTTTGGAATATTCAAAGAATATACAATCGAGATAAGGATAGAGGAGGAGATGGGGAATAACATGAAATCTTATACCTCATAATTAATGAGCATGGTGACACTAAATATTATAATTCTTGTTATGAATCATGTGATGTGATTGTATAAGGATGATGGAAGAATGTTTTTGAAAGCCTGTTGTTTGGAGAATGTTCAATTATTACACCAACATTCTATGTAGCCATACCCTCGATGGTAAAAAATAGACACCATTCGTTCAGCTTATGATTGGCTCATTTCCTTTTCATATTATCTTTTGGATGGGAATAAAGTGGTATTCAATGGAAATACCAATTCATTATCATTCCATGTTATCCATTCGATGGGAATAATATGGTATTTAATGAACAAGGACAAATAAAATAAAGATTAGTTGCATTGTGAGGCCACATAGTTGACAATTGGAAAAAGAAAATCACTAAGTAGTGATCCAATTATTTGTTCACTTGCATTTTATCCATTGGATAAGAATAATATTGTATTTACTAAAAATAATATGGTAGTCCACTTTCCAAACCAAAAATTATTAATTAATGTACCCATAACAAAATGTTGACATATATGGAAGGCATGCATTGCCATAACAATGTGTCAATTGATTGTAATCGAAAGTAATGTTGGCAAGCAGTGTCAATTGATTGTAATCAAATGTAATTTTGGGAAGAAATGTCTAAGGTCTCACCGTGATCCTTGTTGTCGATTTTATTCCTGCAATGCCCTGGGTTGTGCAAATGACTCGTAACTCTGGCTAGTATGTTGGATTCTTAGACACACTTCTTTAGAGTCATAATGGAGGAGATGGGATAACACACTGATAATATTTGTCATATATCCAAATCTATGATGTGTGATTGATGGGAGGTTTAAATTCTTCCCTTTTTAAACTTTCCCCTTTTATAAGAAGGTTTATAAAAAAGTATATTTGTATTTAGTATCCCTCTGTCATTAAGATGGCTCACAATGTAATATATACCAGTAGATATTCCCTTTGTGTTCATGATTAAAAATAGGGATGCTTTTAAAATGGTGTATTTTGTTAAGAAGTTGATGTTTGGTTAATTTTATGCATGGCATTAATACTTCTTAGGTGGGTAGGTTCACTCGCCTAGCATTTCTACTCATGACACTTCTTTAAATTTTGTATTAGAGAGTCCTTTAAATCTATATGAATTTTACTATGACCATATAGAATGATGAATTAGTATGGACGAATCATAATTGAAAGAAATTTAATGACCCCCTACAACAGATCATGTGTAGACAGATCATAATTGAAATAAACTTGATGATCCCCTACAATAGATCATCACCAGGTAGTGATCATGATGATGAGGAGGTGGGGGAAATCAACCATGTGTGGAACATTCCCCTAAGGAGGTGAGGAGGTGGGTAATATTGACCATGTACGAAGCATTCTCCTGAGGTAATCTCAGAAATATTATTCAATCAATATGTTTCAAACTTAAATATCAATGCACTTGCATCACCAGTGGATTATTCTTCACCATCTAACAATAATATCAGTAATTAATAATTGGATTCTTCTTCACCATCTAACAACAATATAGATAATCTGTGATCCTAACACTCATCACCCTCTTCCTTCTCCTTCTCTCTTGATGTTGCCAAGAATTCCTTCAAATTAATTCTCTTCTGGGAATTTTGAACTTAATTAAATTGCAGATGTCGAGAATGTTTTGGAATCTAACAGATATGATCAAAGTCAAATTTTTGACCTTGCTACCATATTTCATATTTTGGAACATTACAAGAATCTACAATTGAGATAAGGATTCCAACCATTCTTATCTACATTTGATGGCCAACCATCCTTATCTCGATTTTAGATTCTTGGAATATTCCAAAATATGACATATAGGATCGAGATCAAACAATTGACTCTTCTCTTATCTATCAAATTCTAGAATACTCATGGCATGTGCTCCTCGTACTTCTATAGGAGCACTAGTTTGAAAGAATGCTCAGATTCTCCAATTGAGATAACTTCAACACCTATGGTCATCCTTATATCGATTGTAGATTATTGGAATATCCCAAAATCTAACAAATAGGAGCGATGTTGAGCAATTATCTTTGCTATTGTCCATAAATTATAGAACATTCCATAAAAAATGACTAAGTTAAGTTTAACACCTTCACCCATCCTTATCTCAATATATGCATGTGGTGCTTAATGGATATGAAATGAAAGTAAACACTAAACTTGTGTGCAAATGGTATTCAGTAAATATGAAATGAAAGAAAGTATTTCCCCAAATATTCATATTACTTTTACTAATATATGAATATATGGGTAAATGTCTAGTTTCACTTTATATTCATTGAACATTACAAATCACATATTTATATATTAGTTTCACTAATAACAAGGGGAAATGATTTATTTCATTTCATATTCTTTAAACATTACATGCATATAAGTTTCTATTGATTCTTCAAGTGCAATAGATACAAGCATAAATTTCTAAAACACTGATAATTACTACATATCTGATGTTGTAATAATAATGTACATTGTATATGTTGTCACCTCAACCCACAAATCCTGCTCTACAACGTTTTTGAACCTGCACACACCCTCCTCCCTTGGAATCTGGGGCCTCTTGCTCCCAGTGGGCTCTGTCGAGCTTCAATGATTGTGATGGTCCCTTTGGAGCCTCCTCCAGATGGAGACTTGGTCTGAGATATCTCCATAGAACCTTCTACTCAGCAAGATGAAAATGCAGAAGTATTTGCTTCTCTACCTAACTCCTTAGGACCTTCATGACCCAGGTCTTCTATCTCTAAGTTCGTGAAGAAAATAGATGAAATACCTGAAATAATATTTCCATCTTCCCTTCCTCATCATGATGCTCTATCTCTCTCTGAGCAAGGCCTAGTTGGATAGTTCACTGGCCTTTGGCCATCTCCCCGTTTTATTCTTAAGTGAGTCGAACGAAACTGGGCCTCCTCCATCAATGGGAAAATCGCAATAAGGCTTTGTGGTAGAGGTTACTATACATTTCATTTTCAAACAAAATAAGACATAGATATTATCTTCAAAAATGGCCCATACTTCATGGACACAAGGGGCCTTTATCTAAACAAGTGGACTCCAAGCTTTGACCCTCAGATGGATGTGTCGAATGCAGTGCCAGTTTGGGTGAGGCATCCCCATCTTCCACTTCACTGTTGGGGATATGAATAAGTTAAGGAAATAGGAAATGTAGTTGGAAAATACATTGATAGAAGTGAGCTAAAGAAGAATATGCATGCATGCACATGAATATGTATGGAATTCGACCTTGGGAAATGACTATCGGAAGTAGTCAATATGAAAGTAGACAGGTGGGTGCACATTCAACAGATGGAATATGAACAACTACCATTCAAATGCAAGATATGTCATGAATACAGTAATTTCGCTAATAGATGCTCTAAAAAACAAGAAAATGAACATAAAATCAGGACCCAAAATGGGAGCAAGTAAAGAAGAAAAAGACAGCTAATAAATCTTCCATTCAACCCTATCCTCCCTCCCATCTCCCTTCTAATATCCACCTTCAAACTCCTTCTTCTACTTCCTCTATCTCATCTCCATCTCTCTCAACTCCCCTTTCTTTCCCATCTTCCCTAAGGCCAATGATAATCCACCCCTCCCCCCCTCCCTCCTCTGCTCTCTTGGTTTCAAACCCTTTCGATCTTTTAGAGGATTTTGATCTTCCCTCCTCCCCTCCTCCATCCCCTCTTCCATCCCCCCTCTTCTCCCCTTTACCTCTATCCCATCCCCCTCCTCTACCATCTTCTCCCTCAGTCCTCCCCCTCCCTCATTTGATCAAATAATCACTCGAACATTGTCCAAAAAGCCTCTCTCCTCTCTAGACCATCCAAAAAGATCTAGAAGTAAATCTAATAGAGAAATTAGAGATGAAGTGGCAGCCAAGGAAATGGAAGTGGGTACCCAACAACCTTTGGACACCTTTTTAGAGAAGAGCAAAGAAAAAATTATCCATCCTTCAGGAGGGAAAGGTCCCTCTATCCACAATCAAAAGTAATACTGAATGTAGTCTCTTGGAATTGCAGACGAATGGGAAGTGTTCTAAAATATATTGAAGTCAAATATTTAATTGCATTGGAAAAACCTGATATTATCATGGTCCAAGAGACAAAAGTAAGTGAAGAGGAAATAGATAAAATGACTCAAAAAATAAGAAGTTATGAAGGAACACCAATATTAGTAGTTGGAGCTTCGAGAGGAATTTGTACTTTATGGAAGATAGATAAATGGGAGATGGTTCAGCAAATGAAAGAGAAGCATTGGATAAAAACAGACATTAAAAAAAAAGTACAACTGAACTATGTTGCATCATTAATGTTTATGCCCCAAACCATTACAATTACAAGGATGTATGCTGGAATACTTTAAAAAATTATCTCTTACAGGTTCAAAACAACATCATAATAATAGGATGAGACTTCAATCTTGTCCTAAATGTAGAGGAGAAGTTTGGTGGGAAATTTCATGTTGATCCTTTAAGGGAAATTGTAGAAACAATTATGGATTCATGTGATATAATGTGCATTCCTCCAATCAATGGGAAGTATACATGGAGCAACAAAATATGTTGGGTTTGGAGCCTAATTATCTTCTTTATTCAAAGCTATCGCCACATTGGACCCCAATTCGTAATGGGGAAGCAACGCCACCCGTTATTTGCGTTGCAAGGGGGGTTCAATAAGGGGGTGAAAACAATCTTTAGGAGCTCCCCCCAGTGAGGGATCTGGGAGAGCACCCTCAAAACTAAAAATAGATGTAAACTTGCCATGTAAAATGTTGTAATTTCATAGTCAATCTGGGACATTCATTAGGCAGAAATATGACATTAGAAGTTATGTTTTATTTCAGGTTTTTTCTCGTATAAGGCAACTGCTCGGTATATATGAGGGAATTGTATTGGGGCTATGAATATGTGTATTCTGAGTGATAAAGAGAGAGGATATTGTGTGAGCGAAGAGGGAATTACATTGGATCTATTGTAGGTTGTATCTCTTCATTTTGCTAGATAATATAAAAGGAAGGACTAGTTGTTTCTCTGTGGACATAGCCAAAATTGGGTGAACCACGTATATCTATGTCTCTCTTATTTTATGTGTTTTTTATGTTTATATTTCTGCAATATATTTTGTGTTCTATTTCTCTGTAACATATAATTTTCTAGCAAAATATTGGGGGGGAATAACATTAAGGAAATGATGGACAAAACATTAATTCAAGATAAAATAACCACCAACTACAACAATATTAAATCAAGGATTATACATAATATAGCCTTGAATCACAAAATGGTGGTGATATCTCTAGGGAGTATGGGAAATCTAGGTCTAGCCCCATTTACCCTATATGGAATAAGAGTGAGGAAGAAAAAACGATCATAGTTGATGTGTGGGAAAATCATATAATAGGCTCACTAAGCTATGTATGGGAGTCAAAATCAAAAGCTTTGAGAAAAGAATTGAAAAAATGGGCAAAGAACAGTCAAATAGAAACTCAAGAAAAGGAAGACAAAAAAAATATATATATATTTATATATATAGAGAGAGAGAGAGTACAAGAGGAAAAAGAATAGCAAGAAGAGACAAGGGAAAGCTAATGGCAAGAAAAGTAAGCATATTGGGAAATGTACACACAAAACATAATTGAAGAAGAGGAGTGGAGATTAAAATCACGAAGTCTCTCGCTCAATGGAGGTGACAAAAACGCAACATTATTTCATAACACTACAAGGATTAGAAGAATACAAAATCATATTGACAGTATCAAGGATAATGAAGGAAAAGAAGATAGAGGACAAGAGGAAATAAAGAAAGAGGCATGCAAATATTATAAAAATCTTTTAACAGCCACAACAACAAACTCCGATTATGAAGCTTTTAGACAACACATTCCTAAAAAAGATCAGCAAAGAAGAAAACAAATAACTCATCAAAGAAGTAGAAGAAAAGAAAATTTACATATTTGTGTCAGACCTCCATTCGGACAAAGCCCCAGGCCCAAATGGATTTACTATTTCATTCTATTGAAATAAATGGAATGTCATTAAAAAAGATCTTATTACAATGACTAGAAATTCTTTTGGAAAATATAAGGTAGGAGGATTCACAAATTGCTCATATCTTGCATTGGTTCCAAAAGAGACAAGGGCATCTACATTCAGTAGATTGAGGCCTATATATTTGTGTAACTCTTCCTATAAAATCATTACAAAAATAATAGCTAAGAGAAAAAAAGAAATACTCCCATATACAATATTAGAAAATCAAGGAGGATTTGTTACAAGTCGACAAATACTTGATAACATACTGATAGTTCAAGAAGAAATGCACACTAGTCTACTAAAAAGGGAAAAAGGAATGGTAGTAAATATGGATATGGAAAATGCTTTCAAGAGGGTCAACCTCACCTTCCTCTTCGATGTTCTTTGAGAATTTGGATTCTCTGAAAAAGTAATTGATATAATAAGAGCTTGTACAATTGTTCCTTCGATCGTTCCCTTGATCAATGGAAGACCAAGTGATTTTTTAAAAATCTCAAGGGGAATCAGACAAGGCTTCCCCCTCTCACATTTTCTTTATATTATCATGGTTTATTGTTTGAGTCAAAATATTGAGAAATGTAGGTGAGACCGATTACTAATTGGTCTCATAATCTCCCGAAAAGTAAAAGGTATCAACCATTCACTATTCGTAGACGACACTCTAGTGATGGGAGTGGCCTCCTGCAGTATAGAAACAAGGATTAAAAAAGTGTTAGATAGAATTATGGATGCCTCAAGAGGTCTACTAAATAACAAAAAAGGTAGACTTTATGGGTGGAATACCTCAACATTCTCTCTACAAAAAATATCTCAAATATTCGAAATTCCTTTTCAATAGAAATGGAGTCATTTTCATTACCTCATCCTTCCAATATCCAAATAAAATTTGACGATAGAACTTTGGAACAAACACGTAGAGAAAATGAAAAAAAATGTTCAGAATTAGGGCATGAATTGGGTTAATTTGGCGGGAAGAGTGACATTAATCAAGTATATGCTCACAACTCTACCATTATATTAGTTTGCCACAATTTTAGCACCAACAAGCATTCGTAGACAAATAGATCTATTAATCAAGGGGATCCTCTAGAAAGGAGGAAAAGTTGAATAAAAGAAGTTCAGTTTAGTTAAATGGGAAAGTAACACAGTCATATGAGAAAGGAGGATTGGTTATAAGACTCCTATCACTCCTGAACGTGACACTTGGAGCAAAAATAACATGGAGGTTCATCATTGGAGAAAACAACTGGTGGAAGAAAGTATTGGAAGCAAAATATATGAACCATAACGGAGCTCTCCTACTAGAAAAATACTTCCCAATAAGGCCTTGCTCTAAGATTTGTAGTTTGATTTAAAAAAACCCCCTCATTAAGGAAAATTCCTGAAAGACTCCTAGGAATGGCAAGAGTATCAAAATCTGGGAGGATGGTATTATGGGAAACCCTCCCATAGCCTACCAAGAAAATCTCCATGCCTTAAGAGGTTGGATAAAAGAAAAATGAATCAACACATTTGAAGATATCTCTCATTGGAAATATGGGGAGTGGGCATACTGGAGGATCTATAACCTTCCTCAAATCCATAAAACTCAATGGAAGACCTTACTAACTCTCCTCAAGGGAGCATATCCCTTGAGCCATGACATCAAAGACTCACTCAGATGGGATTTGGATGGTGGAGACTATTCGGTAAAGTCTAGATATACTACCATACAATCACATCAAGGAACTCAAGAATGGGACCATTGGAGGAATGTGTGGAAAATTGAAATTTTGCCAAAATTCAAAGTTTTCATATGGACTCTCGTCAAAGGCAAAATATTAATAGCTTAAAGCCTTGAAAAAAAAGTATTTGCAGACTCATCTCGATGTGCTATGTTTCAGGCAAATGAGGAAGGTATCCAACATCTATTTTTGTAGGGTGCCTTTGCACAAGAATGATATCACCATCTAGAGAGTCCTTGGAGGTCAGAAGAAAACTATCCCAACCTTTTAATGAATTCTTCTCTACATGGAACAAGGTCTACCCATACTATTTAAGGAAACAACAAAATGATATTAGAATAGTATACCCTCTTTCTTGTGTTGGCAACTATGGTTGGCTAGAAATCAAAGCATATTCAAAGATCAGCCTCCACCTATTAGCATAGTATTGGAAATAACATGGAGTCTCACAGCCGAATTTCTTACATCTAAAGGAGACAAAATAATAGAAACCAATCACATTCAACAAGAGGAAAGAGTTTGGATTGATTTTGCGATGAGTAAGCACAAAAGATCAAACATCATCAAACCAATTCACAATAAACATAACTCAAAGATTAGATTAAAAAAAGAGGAATTTAAATTATGGATAGAAAACCTAAAAAGGCCACGTCTTCTATTTGATGATGCTTCCAAGGAAAACCCAGGCAAAGTCGAAGTTGGAGACATCCTATTCAATGCAGGTGGAAGAAATTCAATTACATATGAATGGGAATTAGGGGAAACTTCAAATAACAAAGTAGAATATTATGGCCTATTATTAGGCATTGTGATATTAAGACAAAGAAGCATGAAAAACCCAGTAATTCTGGGAGATTTGGTTATTATTATTCAAGCAATGTTTGAGGGAAAAACTCCCAAGAATAAGGCATTGGGCCAAATTATTAAAAGGATAAAGAAAAATGCAATGTATTTGGGAAATGTCACATTTAAACATATACTGAGAGAAAACAATGGAATTGAAGACAAACAACCCAATCTGACAGTATTTCGTGCTATAGGAGGATCCTGAATAGTTAATGAGATTGCACAAATATCAATACCATAGGTGGACATGTTTCCAAATGCAGCGAATGTATCATTGGTCATGGGAGTCAAGGTTGGAAAAAGTCTTATCAAATCAAAAACCAAGGACCTCAAATATTTGAAAAATCCCCATTGATAATCAACTATGTTCATTTTCACATCCCAAGCAATATGGGTCTGCACATGTCCCTCATAACCTCCAAAAGAATATCCCCTTGGCATGGCCTACCATTCTGTTATACAATTATCCTTCTCCCATGAATTATCTCATCATTTTATGTTGTATCTTTTGCAGCATAGTGCTTCTTTCTCTTTTTGATTTTGTATCTCTACTCCTGAAAATTGCATTAATTCCTCCTCAATCCCCTCTCTTTGGTGTCCTAAGATACATCCTGATTAGCTCTCATCGAGTCGGGTTCACCATAGTCATTGCGATACTCTCTTCATCTATCCTCCAGTGCATTGTTTTTATTGCGCTCCATTATCCCAACCCACTCTTGATGTGTGTAGGTTTTAACCCCGTATAGAAATTACCTGCATACGAATTCTAAAACCCAAAAAATTAACAATGCGAAATCATAACACATAAAACACATATACACAGAGATTTTCCCTTGGATCCCAAAACCGGGACTACTAGCTTGATTTTTCATTATGTTCCTTTCAATGTTACAATACATATTTATACATGCCAAAGCATCCAATACATGGAATGAAAACCATCTCGTCCAAAACCATGGACCGAAAAACCATCGCGTCCAATACCATGGACCAGAAACCATCGCGTCCAAAAAACATGTGCAAAAATCATGCAAAAAACCATAGGTGGGTCCACCCAACCTAACATAGGGTCCAAAACCAAAATTTTCCGAGGCTCTGCCCCGAACCCCATAAAGTGGGGTTATGGGTGCCCTTCAAACCCCCTGTTAACTATGTGGAAAGAATATAACACAACCCAACATTCTCCCACTTGTT
>APFE030827466.1:205720-281966 GCA_000404065.3 Pinus taeda | reverse complement strand
AGATTGTTTCTTACTCATCCAACTGACTGCACCTCCAAATAGGTTAAACACATACCCACTTGTAGATCTTCACTAATCTAGATTTCCAACCTAGTCTACATCAATAAAGCCACGAATATCCAACACTCTGTCCAATCCTGGTTTTCCTTGGTAGCACAGACCATAATCACTAGTGCCTGGAAAATACCTAAAAACCCACTTCATTGCTGTCCAATGCTCCTTTCCTGGTTTTGACATAAACCTGCTCGATACTTCCACTGCATGTACAATGTCTAGTCTAATACAAACCATTGCATACATCAGGCTACCGATTGCACTTTCATATGGAACACGGGACATGTCCTCTTCCTCTTCTTGTGTCTTGGGACAATGTTTAGTAGATAACCTCACACCTATAGGAATAGGAACCTTCACTGATTTACTATCTTGCATATTAAAGTTCTGTAATATTGTCTCGACATAATTCCTCTAGTTTAACCAGAGCTTCCTCTTTGCCTAATCTCTTTTAATTACCATGCCCAAAATATATTTTATAGCGCCAAGATCTTTCATGTCGAATTTGGAGGACAATTGGGTCTTCAAATCCTGGATAATTTCTTTGTCATTTCCAACCAGCAACATATCATCCACATACAAGACCAGATAAATAACAGGGTCACCAATTAATTTAAAATACACACAGTGATCTGCTTTGCTTCTAGTGAAGCCAAGTCACCATATAAATGTATCAAATTTTTGATACCACGTCCTTGGAGACTGTTTTAACCCATACAGAGACTTCTTTAACTTGCATACCAGTTCCTTCTTACCCTTCACTGCAAAGCCTTTAGGTTGCTTCATGTAGATATCCTCTTCCAGATCCCCGTGAAGAAATGTTGTCTTCACATCCATCTGTTCTACATAAAAATCAAAAGTAGCAACAACAAATAAAAGTAATCTAATAGAAGTTACCTTGGCAACAAGAGAAAAAATATTGCCAAAATTAATTCCCGGAACCTGGGAATAACCTTTTTCTACCAACCGAGCTTTGTATTTCTCCACTTTTCCTTTTATATTTGTCTTCTTTTTGAACACCCATTTGTTGCCAATGGGTTTCCTTCTAGCCGGCAACTCCACCAGATCCCAATCCTCTTTTTTTTGCAAAGATGTCATTTCATCAACCATGGCCTCTTTCTAGAGTTTTCCATCCTCTGAATCTACTGGTTCCTTCACAGTTATGGGATCATTTTCAATAATAGATAAAGAAAAATTTGAATAGAAAGCATATGGACTATACCTTTCAGGTTGTCTTCTTTCTCGAACTGATCTTCTCACAGCCAGAGTTTGTGGTTCTTCATCTTCTGATTCCTCCTCTGCTGTAGAATCTGATTCTTCCTCCTTTAGCTCAAACTCTATCTTCTCAGGTTCCTTTCATTGGACTTCATGTTTAATAACATCTTTCACCTCTCTGAATACCACATCTCAGATGTACACAACCTTCTGTGTGACTGGGTTCCAAAGCTTACAACACTTTAAACCTTCCGTATACCCAATAAAGATGCACTTTTCATATTTACTATCCAATTTGGTTTGTTTCTCCTTTGGAACATGTACATATGCATCACATCCAAGTACCCTCAGATGTGAAAGAGAGGGTTTCTTACCCGTCCATAACTCTTGTGGAGTCTTATCCTCCAACACTGATGAAGGTGACCTGTGGACTAGGTAACATGCAGTATCCACCACCTCTGCCCACAATTCATGTCCTAACCCAACACCACTGAGCATGCTTCTTGCCCTTTCCATCAACATCCTATTCATTCTTTCTGCAACTCCATTTTGTTGAGGTGGATATGGAGTAGTCTTCTGATGTGCTATACTACACTTCTCACAGAGTTCTTCAAATTCCTTACTGCAAAACTCTCCACTGTTATCTGTCCTCAGCACCTTTATCTTCTTCTCTGTTTGGTTTTCCACCAGATCCTTAAATTCTTTAAACCTGTCAAAGACTTTAGATTTCATCCTAAGGAAATATATCCATGTATTCCTTTAGAAGTCATCTATAAATGATACATAGTACACAGACTTACCCAGTGATGGAACCTTCATAGGTCTAAACACATCACTATGCACAAGTTCTAATATATGTTTCACCCTCTTACTACCAGAGGGGAAACTCACTCGATTCTGCTTCCCATATACACAATTTTCACATAAATCAAAATCCAGAGAGCTATTACTCATGCCTTCTACCATACCTTTACCATGAAGTATCTGAAGGCCCTTTTCTCCAATATGTCTAAGCCTTTAATGCCACATCATGGTCTTCTCTCCAGATGCCACTAGATTTTCTTCTCCACTTTCAGGAACCATAGAACTATTGCACCCATCAATAATAGTGCTACCTTGCAGCTTCTACAGAGTTCCAATCCAAACTCCCCGCATGAATACTAATGCTCCCCTGAACCATCTTGCAAGTATCCTTCTCGAACGCTATTTTTACACCTGCATCATCCAGCTTGCTAACATAAATCATATTTCTAGCTAATGCAGGAATAAGTAGAACACCCGGAAGCATTCTAACCCTTCCACCTTGCAACTTCAACTTTACTTTTCCGCGACCAATGATTCTAGCCTTCCTGTCACCCCCCCATAAGACATCACCACCATCATATTTCTCACACTCATAGAACCACTCTCTATGGAGAGTGAAGTGAAAGGATGCACCCGAGTCAGTCAACCATGCCTCATGATCTACATGTGTACTTGAAGAAGCCAAGTACACCTCCCCACCTTCATCTGAGGTGGCTTTCACCTCTGCAGAAGGAGTCTCATCAGATCCCTTTCCTTTATCAAGAGCTTTAGATTTACAGTCCCTTTTGTAGTGCCCTTCCTTTCCACATTTCTAGCACACCACCTTTATAAGTTTTCACAGAGATTTAGATCTCCCTTTAGATTTAGATCTCCCACTCGATGACTTATTTTTGTTTATGTTCTAGGTCTGCCTTCATATAGATAATGAATCACCATTTTTGTTCTCCATATTTTTCCATCTCATCTCCTCCGTCAGCAAGGATGCGACTATTTCATCAAAATGCAAGGCAATTGCATTGCTACCTATTGCAATAACCAGATTATCCCACAAATCTAGTAGAGAACACAACAATCTGATGCACTTATCTTCATCTGAAATTTTAATATCAACAAATGTTAACTGACTTACCATAGTATAAAATGCATTCAGATGCAATGTCACTGAGTCTCCATCTTTCATCCTCAAGTTATACAACTTTTTCTGGATGAACAATTTATTCACCAGAGACTTAGATTGGTACAAAGTCCCTAACTTGTCCCACAAAGCATTTTCCGTGGCTTCCCCTAATACATTCAACAATACTAAATCTGAGACACACAAGTGTATTGTGCTCTTTTCCTTCTGATCCAACTTCTTCCATTCTTCATCGGACACTTCCATTGGTTTAGTACTCGGATCTACCACGATCCACTGGTCTTTATCCACCAATAGATCCTCCATCTTGAGTTTCCACGACTCAAACTCAGACCATTAAATTTCTCGATCTATATCTTTCCACTGCTTGCTTATTTCACCACCAGAATTGATCTCACAGATCTCCCACTGAATAGGGTCTACCACAGGCCTGAGTGAAACCCCTCAGCAACAAAGGCATCCCCTTGAAGCCAAAATAGCTCTGATACCAAATGCAGGTTTTAACCCCGTACAGAAATTACCTGCATATGAATTCTAAAACACATAAAATAAACAATGTGAGATCATAACACATAAAACACATAGACACAGAGATTTCCCCTGGATCCCAAAACCGGGACTACCAGCTTGATTTTTCATTATGTTCCTTTCAATGTTACAATACATATTTATACATGCTGAAGCATCCAATACCATGGATCGAAAACCATCGCGTCTAATACCATGGACCGAAAAATCATCGCGTCCAAAAAACATGTGCAAAAATCACGCACAAAACCATAGGTGGGTCTGCCCAACCTAACATGGGGTCCAAAACCAAAATTTTTTGGGGCACTGCCCTGGACCCCATAAAGTGGGGTTATGGGTGCCCTTCAAACCCCCTCTTAAATACGTGGAAAGAATATAACACAACCCAACAATGTGGATCTTGGATGAGAGTCATCTCCATTATTGTTTATCGTTAATCCCTTCACTGCTATGCAGTGACAAAATAATTTTTTTTTTTGCCTACTACTTACTCTTGTTGTTATTTTTTACTGTTCTTCTTCCCTAGAGTGTTAGCTAAAATATTAGTTACAGTATGGAGATTAATCCTATGGAAAAAATATCATAGAATGAGAAGTGTTTTGTATGTAGGGCTAATAAATACATGATAGATCAACTTAGAGAAACTATCAAGGACTTCAAGTTCGATTCTAAGGTAGAGAACTCTTTTCTCAAGGGGCAACTGGATGCACAGAACAAATAAATTGCTGTTGTCAAACATAAGTTTAAGCATATGGAAGAAACTTCTAACTACCTGAAGGGATTGATCATCAACTAGACAGGAGAAAACTCCAACTATCAAAGCCAAAATATTTGCCATCACTCAGAGGAGGAGCCCTCAGTGAAAATATTTTAGAAGAATCAAGATAAAGCCTTAGTACAACTCTATGTCTCTTTCTCTAAAAGTTATATATGCTTTGTAAATGTAAATATTAGTTAAATCAGTTTGTCTGGATATACAATAAAAATGTTCTAGGAAATCCAAGAAACGATGGTCCGAGGAGAGGCATGGAATTTAAGGATTGTGCTCCCTCTCTTTTCCTTTTTGAATTTCTATCTCTAGAATGCTATGATGTAATGGGAGAAATCTCCCTTTTGATCATTTTTTGGAATAGAAATATTAGTAAGTGAATTTTTTATTAAAAAAATATTGATAATTACTTCTAATGATATAGATCTTCTTTTAATAGTTCCAAAATATGATTAACCAACTACACTTTAGAAATTCAACCATAAAACCATAGGGATAGTAGAGATCACAATGAAAAAAGAGAACACAAGAATTACCATGAGAAAACCCACTTGGGAAAAAACCCGACAACCTTTTCCTTAGAGAAATCAACAAGAGATACATCTAATGCTGCTAGTCAATTATGATATTAAACTGGTCAAAAAGATATGGTCAAAACTAGTCAAGCAACCCTCTAGCCAAGTTGATTCAAGTCAAACTTCTGCACTGCAAACTTTACCCCTCTCTAATCTTCCCTAGGCCAAATTTTAGCATCTACAATATGCCTAGAAACGTTGACCTACCTAGAATTTTGGCTTGCCCAGAATATGTTTCCTAGAAACTATCAAGAAACACATGTGCGAGCTATAAGAGAGAAATTCACTTGTGTGAGTTAGAGAGATTATCTTCGTCCTTCCTTTCATCCTTCATGTCATTTGCTTGGATTCTTAGAAGATATATTTCTTATGTGTTAATTGATGCATTTGTGGAGGAAGTTGAATGCCTTTATATAGTGATCTTCTTGTCTAGAATGGGTTTGTCTCTTCACTCGACCAACTTTGCTAGTCTGGAGCCAAAAATAAAAGATTTAAATTTTGAACTTTCTCTTTTAAATTTGACATGAAGAACATGTCATATATAAACAATTTCAAGTGATAAACAATGAAAATGACATGAACATGTCTTACATTTACATTATATATCACAAGGGAAAAAATATAAATTATGAAAGTCGACCATAGACACATAATTCAATGACCCCTTTTAGATAGGGAGGTATTCATGATGACTAGATTATGTTCTTCATGTTGACAAATTTATCTAAGAAACTGTTATAAAAAATCATCACCATAATCAGGTCACAATTATGAAACATGGAAAACCAATAGCCTCAACCAAATATTATAATCAGGTCAAACATCCTTGAAACATTGTAAATAAACAAAATTAGCAAGTTACCATAATTTGGGTCGGTACCACAAACCTATAGCATATCCTTACCATAATTTGATTTGTTACTTGAGACACATAATACATCATTTAGAATCAACTAGTCACCATAATTTGGGTCAATAGTTGACCTACAACATCCAGAATAGTATTGGTCCACCATCATTCATTCCAAAAACTTAACACATGGTGAATCACCAAAGGCCACACTTTATAACAACAATTTGGGGCCTGATGCTAAATGATCTTGATGCTCTAGTACCATTCTTCATAATTTGAGTCATACATATATAAGAAAATTGATAGTCCTTTGTCAGACCATTCTTACTCATTTGGGTTAATGGAAAAATAGCCTTTCCTTGGTGAAATACCTTTTCCTTTATTTCCAACTTGAGTCCAACACATATTTTCTACTAACTCTAATAGATCATTCTTTGGTAAGTGAACATTTTTATTTTGGAGTTCTTCCTCATCCACTTGATTTTCCCAAGAAGATGCTTTTCTGGATACCCATGTTTATTTTGAAGAAGATCCATGTTCCATGAAGGTTTGCTACTTTTCCTCTTTCGTTGAGTGTGGAGGATTCTCATTGGCATGCATTTTTTCCTGGTTGACTATTATTGTCATTGTTTCATTTTATTTTTCACTAATTTTGGTCAATGGAAAAATACCCTTTCCTTGGTGAAATACCTTTTCCTTTATTTCCAACTTGATTCGAATCTGTGTTTTCTACTAATTTTAATAGATCATTCTTCAGTAAGTGAACATTGTTATTTTGGAATTCTTCCTCATTCACCTGATTTTCCCAAGAAGATGCTTTTCCAGATATCCTTGTATATTCAGAAGAACATCCATGTTCCATGAAGGTTTGCTACTTTTCCTCTTTTGCTGAGTGTGGAGGATTCTCATTGGAATGCATCTTTTATTGTTTGACTACTATTGTCATTGTGGCATTTTATTTTACAGTATTTGCTTCCTTCTTATCTTCTTATTATTTCCTATCATGAGAGTCTTCATCTTCGTCTACTATATAAATATCGCCCCGAGCCCCTTCTGACCATTTGTGCCTTATGTTATTTTTCCGATCATTGTTGTTTTATTAATGCTCAAGACAAGTTTTAATTATATGCCTTGTTTCATAGCATGCTCTACACTGGAATGAAGCATTTTCATAGTCAATCTTTTGGACCCAAACATAGTTTGGAGCCATGAAATTAATATTAGCGGGAAAATACTTCATGAAGTCCATCTCCACACATATTATGGCATAATTAGTCCTAAAAGACAATTTAGTGTCATGTCTACACCAATAAAACTTTCTTAACACATTCTTGATAGAGGATAGCAATGGAAGATTCTAAAGATGCAAAGGAAAGTTCATAAGTCTTACCCAAACTAGAGCCATGGAGATTGATATTGTTACTAGATCAAAAGTGGGAGTCTAGGACTACATTAGGAGACTAACACTACCACAAAACCATGGCCATACTTCCAAAATGATCTTCTTGTACTCTGAATATTTTCAAAAACCACAAAAAAAACCACATGCTGTAAGGAAATATTCAATTCACCCATCAAAGGAGGTTTGAGACCACCCATCAAAAAGGTTTGCATGTCCCAGAGATCCATTTATGAAAATGTGTCATTCATAACCAAAACCCAATAAACCTACAAACAAAAACAAAACTTTGCTCCGCAAGATATTTTTCACAACTAAAAGCTACCTCATCTAAAGGATCATTGAGGGAAATAACTTCACGAACAAACTGAAGACCAGAACCAAATTTTAGCTTAGAACTATACAAAAATAAACAATAACTTGATTGACAGATGACCATGGTTGTAAGAGAAACCATCTTTTTCACAAGAATCACTGACATTCACCAATGACCAAATTGTAGAATATATTTGCAAAAGATTCACACATCAAAGGATAGATAAGCTAGGTAGAGAAAAACCCTAGTTGCTACAAGGGTTTTAAATTCTTTGTCCATCCATATCTTTAATATTTTTATTATCACGGATACAGTCCCATACCTTGTGTTTAACTGGCATGGTCACACTCAATCTTATGGTTATTTTTATGCATCATATTGTTGGGTGTGGAGCCTGATTATCTTCTGTATTCAAAGGTCTCAGCCGGATGTATACCACAGGAAAACTATACACCCCTCCACTCGGGGGAGACTTGTCCCCCCTGCGGTGGTTCAGGGGTGTCGATCCGCTCCAGCTAGGGAATTTGAGGGCCAGCAGTCCCCTGACGGGGGTTCGGGGGTAGCGCCCTCGAAGCTAAAAATAGATGTAAAATTTCCTTGTAAAAGTCTAGTACTTTCTAGTCAATCTGGGCCGTTCTTTAGGTGGATGATCTGATGGTAGAAGTTATGTTTAAATTAGGGTTTTTTTCCCTAGAAGGCAACCCCTCACTATATATGAGGGAATTGTATTGCATCTATGCAGGTCTATATTCCGAGTGAGGAAGAGAGAGGAGATTGAGAGCGAAGAGGCTGTTACAGCGAATATGTTGTAGGTTGTATCTCTTCAGTTTGCTAGATAATATAATAAAAGAAGGACTGATTGTTTCTCCATGGATGTAGCCCAAATTGGGTGAACCACGTATATTTGTGTCTCTCTTGCTTTATGCATTTTCTGTGTTTATATTTCTGCAATATTTTATGTGTTGCATTGCTCTGTAATATATAATTTTCTAACAACTAGTATTAGAGCCAAAGGTCTATTTGGCTAATAAAATCACAGGAGAGAGAAGGGTTCCTCGTTCGAGTGGGAGCAATGGAAGAAGATGGTAGGTTCAGGGTCGAAAAATTCAATGGCCAAAACTACCAGCTGTTGAAGATGCAAATGGAAGATTATTTGTATCAGAGAGATCTGTACCTACCATTGAGCAGAAAGACAAAGAAGCTGATGAGTATGATAGACATAGAATGAAATATTCTCGACAAAAAGGCACTTGGAACAATATGGTTGTGCCTAGTGGTGTCGGTAGCATTTAATATTTCTAAGGAAACAACAATAGAGGGTTTAATATCGACATTGGCCAAACTATATGAAAAACCCTCAACCTAAAATAAGGTATTTCTTATGAAGTGTTTGTTTAATATGAAGATGTGAGAAGGTGGATCTGTTGTAGACCATTTAAATGATTTTAATACAGTTACAAGTCAGTTAAGTTTTGTAGGGGTAACTTTTGATGATGAAGTTAGGGCTCTGTTATTTTTGTGCTCATTGCCAGAAAGTTCGAATGGTTTAGTTATGGCCATTAGTAACTTTGTCTCTGGATCTAGTACTTTAAAGTTTGATGATGTTTTTGATGGAATCCTTAGTGAGGAAATGCGACAGAAAAGCTCCAACGAGACATCAGGTAATGCTTTGACTGCAGAGACTAGGGGAAGAATAATGGAAAGAGGAAAGAGCCCAGGATATCGCAGTAATTTAAGAAAAGGCAGATCCAAGTCCAAATTAGGGATAGTGTGCTGGAAATGTGGGAAGAAATGACACCTGAAGAAATACTGCATGTCTTGGAAGGGAAAAGAAGGAGACACGCAGCAAGAAACTAGTCATGAAGCAAATGTAATAGGTGATGTGTTGCAAGATGCTTTGATTCTTTCACTAGAAAATATTATTGATACCTGGGTGGTAGATTCAGGGGCCTCATTCCATGCCACACCTGATAAGAAACATTTTCATGATTATGTTCAAGGAGATTTTGGACAGGGTCATTTGGGTGATGATAAACCCTGTAAAATCGTTGGAATGGGTACAATTTTTATAAAATAGCAGAATGGAAATCAATGGCTATTGAAGGAGGTAAGTCATGTTCCAAATCTGAAGAAAAGTCTAATTTCAACAGGGCAATTGGGAGGTGAAGGTTGCGTAACTAATTTCATAGATAAAACCTGGAAGGTCAATAAAGGATCCCTGGTAATAGCGAAAGGAGAAAAGGTTGGTACATTGTACTTATGTAATGGTATTTCTAATTCTGTTAATGCTTTAACCTCTATAGGAGAAGATACTGCATTGTGGCATAATAGGCTCGGGCACATGAGTGAGAAAGGGATGCAGATTCT
This sequence comes from Pinus taeda, assembly GCA_000404065.3. Taxonomy (NCBI): domain Eukaryota; kingdom Viridiplantae; phylum Streptophyta; class Pinopsida; order Pinales; family Pinaceae; genus Pinus; species Pinus taeda. The sequence goes on along the minus strand of APFE030827466.1, from coordinate 271,951 downwards.
TCACTCAAGAAATTTGTTGCCAGGTTTGAAGCATGTATATTTAAAATTATGTCAGAATTGTGTTTATGGAAAATAGAAGAGAGTTAGATTCCTTGGAGTTGGGAAAGAAAAGAAGAGCAGAAAATTAGAGATTGTGCATACAGATGTATGGGGACCTGCTTAGGTATCATCTCATGGCGGCTCTCATTATTATGTTACTTTTATTCATGATGCAACCAAAAGAACCTGGATTTATTCTATTCGAAATAAATTTTATGTATTTGATACTTTCAAGAAATGGAAAGCTTTGGATGAAAATGAGATAGGAAAAAGGTTGAAGTGTCTCAGATCAGATAATGGAGGTGAATATTGTAACAAAGAGTTTGATAGGTACTATTCAGAGAATGGAATTTGTAGAGAGAAGACAGTTCTAGGAACACCACAAGAAAATGGCATGTCAGAAAGGATGAACAGGACAATCATGGAGCTTGCAAGGCGCATGAGATTGCATGCAGGATTGCCTTTACAATTTTGGGCAAATGTTGTAGATACTGTTGTTTATCTAATAAACATAGGGCCTTCAAGTTCCTTGGATGGTGGTAATCCAGAGGAGGAATGGATAGGTAAAAAGGTAAACTACTCTTTTTCAAAGACTTTGGTTCTGAAGCCTTTGTCCACATTAACAAAGAAAATAGAGCAAAGATTGAGGCAAAATCAAAGAAATGTACCTTTATTGATATGTTGTTAATGATTTTGTTTATCGCTTTTATGATTATGAAAAACACAAAATCATTAGGAGAAAAGATGTCATATTCAATGAAAAGGTTTTGTATAAGGATCAACTACAGGAAAAGAAACAGGAAAAAGAGAAGAGATAATACACAGTGTTTGATGATGTCACACGAAAAGTGATGATGCCTGAAAATCATAATGATCAACAGCCAGAACAAAAACCACAATAGCAACAAGCACTTCAAACACCTAAAGGTTGTGTTAGAAGATCTACTAGGATAAGTAGACCCCTTGAAGAATACTATCCTTCATTATATTATGTATTGTTGATTTATTTTGGTGAACCAGAATGTTATGAAGAGGCAGTGCAGGGAGAAACCAAGAAGAAGTGTAAGCAAGCCATCAAAGAAGAGATGGACTCCTTAACACATAACCAGACTTGGGACTTAGTCCGGTTGCCTGCAGGTAAAACAACATTGTAGAATAAATGGTTTTACAAGTTGAAGGAAGAAGATGGAGGTAGAAAAAGGTATAAAGCTAGACTTGTGATGAAAGGGTTTGCACGGAGAAAGGGTATAGATTTTGATGAGATATTTTCTACTATTGTGAAAATGACTTCAATCAGAACTATTCTAATTCTACTAGCAGGTGAAGATTTTCATCTTGAGCAGTTAGATGTAAAGAGAATCTTTCTCCATGGGGATTTGGAGGAAGAGATATGTATGCAGCAGCCACAAGGATATGAGGTAAAAGGGAAGGAGAAACTAGTGTGTAGGTTGAAGAAGAGCTTATATGGCTTAAAACAGGCTCCAAGGAAGTGGTACCTAAAAGTTGATAGGTTTATGTCTGAACAAGGTTATACTAGGTGTCAATCTGATCATTGTGTTTATCTCAAAAGGCAAAATGATGGCAGCTATATTATATTGTTATTGTATGTAGATGACATGCTTGTTGCAAGTTCTAACATGCATGAAATGAATGTGCTCAAAAGGAAATTGGAAAGCTCATTTGCAATGAAGGATTTGGGTGTTGCAAAACAAATCCTTGGTATCAGAATAACTAGAGACAGGAAGAATCACAAATTAACATTGTCTCAAAGTGAGTACATAGAAAAGGTGTTGAAAAGGTTTAATATGCAGAATGCAAAACTAGTTAGTAGACCTTTGGCTAGCCATTTCAAATTAAGTAAGCAGGCGTGTCCCAAGATTCAGGAAGAAATGGCTCATATGTCTAAAGTTACATATGCATCAGTAGTTGGAAGCTTAATTAATGCAATGGTCTGCACAAGCCCTGATATTGCACATGCAGTGGGAGTTGTAAGCAGGTACATGAACAATCCAGAAAAAGATACCTTTGGCTAGCCATTTCAAATTAAGTAAGCAGGCGTGTCCCAAGATTCAGGAAGAAATGGATCATATGTCTAAAGTTACATATGCATCAATAGTTGGAAGCTTAATGAATGCAATGGTCTGCACAAGCCCTAATATTGCACATGCAGTGGGAGTTGTAAGCAAGTACATGAACAATCCAGAAAAAGAGCATTGGATGGTGGTGAAGTGGATTCTTAGGTATTTGAGAGGTACCACAAATCAAGCATTATGCTTTGGTGGTTCAAACATTTCTCTATAGGGATATGTTGATGCAGATATGGCAGGTGATAGAGATAATAGGAGGAGCACTACAAGATATGTATTTACTATAGGTGGAACAACTCTCAGTTGGGCTTCAAAAATCCAAAGTGTTGTTGCACTTTCAACAACAGAAGTAGAGTATGTTGTTGCTATAGAGGCTAGTAAAGAAATGATTTGGTTACAAAGGTTTCTGGATAAATTAGGTAAGAAGTAGGAGTTGGGCAGGTTATACAATGATAGCCAGAGTGCCATACATCTTGTAAAGAACTCTGAATTTCATTCCAAGACTAAACATTTACAGCTCAAGTACCATTTCATATAGTCAGCATTGGAAGATGGACAGTTGAAGCTAGAAAAGATACACACTAGCGAGAATCCTGCAGATATGCTAACAAAAGTTGTAACCAGGGAGAAACTGAGAATCTGGTCAGTTTCAATTGGTCTTCAAGTATGATGAAGAAGATGAGAAACAACCAAGTCTAAAGTGGATTCATTGTCTAGCAAAATGAAGCAGCGGTGGAGTTGTTATAATTAGTCTCGAAGTGAGAGATTGTTGGGTGTGGAGCCTGATTATCTTTTGTATTCAAAGGTCTTAGCCGGATGTATACCCCAAGAAGATTGTACACCCCTCCATGTGGGACCCACGAGGTCTCGGGGGCAGCGCCGCTGAAGCTAAAAATAGATGTAAAATTGTCTTGAAAAACTCTAGTAATTTCTAGTCAATCTGGGCTGTTTATTAGGCATATTATTTGATAGTAGAAGTTATGTTTAATTTAGGGTTTTTTTCCCTTGAAGGCAACCCCTCACTATATATGAGGGAATTGTATTGTGTCTATGCAGGTCTATATTCTAAGTGAGGAAGAGAGAGGAGATTGAGAGCAAAGAGGGTGTTACAGCGGATTTGTTGTAGGTTGTATCTCTTCAGTTTGTTGGATAATATAATAAAAGAAGGAATGACTATTTCTCCTTGGATGTAGCCCAAACTGGGTGAACCATGTATATCTGTGTCTCTCTTCTTTTATGTGTTTTCCGTGTTTATAATTCTGCAATATTTTATGTGCTCCATTGCTCCATAATATATAATTTTCTAACTCATATGTTGTAGTCATATAAGGACATGGAAGACTCCTAATGAGAGAATTTACTTTGGATAATTCTCCATTATTATGTTAACATTCTATGGAAGTGAACAAATAATTGGTTCACTAGATAACATGGAATGATAATGATTTGATCTATCCATTGAATACCACTTTATTTCAATCCAACAAATAAGATGGAAATGCATTGAGCCAATCACATATTCACTGAATGGTGCTTACGATTTATCCTCAAGGGTATCGCTACATAGAATTTTGGAATAATAAGATGGAAATGAACAAATAATATAGATATGATGGCATCTTATCTCAATTGCAAATTCCTATAATATTCCAAAATCTAGTGGATAGAAAGTGAACTCAAACAACTGACTTTCCTCTTGTTCACTAGATTCTAAAATATTCCCAAAATCCACAATTGAGTTAACTTCACTACTTATGGCCATCATTATCTTGATTGTATACTCTTGGAATATCCTAGAATCTAATGGATACGAGAAAGGTTAAACAATTGATTTTTCTCTTATCCATTAAATTCTAGAATATTCTTGGAATCTAGAATTGAGTTAAGTTCAACACCTTACTCCACCCTTATCTCAATCACATATACCCAGAGTATTCCAAACTCTGATAGAAAGGAGTGAGGTAAAAGAATAGACTTTCCTCTTTTCTTGAACTTAACTCAATTGGATATTTTGGGAATATTCTAAAATCTCACAAACAAGGGAAAAGTCAATTGTTTGACCTTATTCATATCCATCATATTTTGGAAAGTCTAGGAATATGAAGTCGAGATAAGGATGGAGGAAGAGAAGTGGAATAACATATCATATTATACCTCCTACTTAATCTTATAATTATTGTTATGCATCATGTGATGTTGTCATATAAGGATGAGGGAATATTGATGTTGAAATCCTATTCTTTGGAGAATGTTCCATTAATTTGCCAACATTCTATGGAAGCGAACAAATAAATGGCTCACTTTTTAGTTCTTATTATTTTTTTACTGTAAGTTAGGTCACCTCACAATGTAACTCATATTTACTTTATTTGGCCTTTTCCATTAAATACCTTATTATTCCCATCCAATATATAGAATGGAATGATAATGAGTCATTTTTTCAATTGAATACCACGTTATTCTCACCCAACAAATAATATTGAAAGGCAATGAGCAAATCATAATCTCGCTAAATGGTGCTTATTGATTACCCTTTCATGGTACGGTTGCATTAGATGTTGACATAATAAGATGGAAGTGAACAAATAACATGGATAATATGGTTGGCAATCCTTATCTTGATTATAGATTTATGGAATATGCCAAAATATGACAAATAAGAGTGAGGTCAAAATTTCACTTTTCTCTTGTTTGTGGGATTCCATAATATTCCTAGAATATTCCAAAGTTTGATGGATAGGAATGAGGTCAATCATTTTTCTTTTCTCCTATCCATCAAATTCCAAAATATTCTCAAAATATAGAATTCAGTTAAGTTCATCATTGAGTGACGAACTTAACTCAATTACATACTCTAAGAATATTTTATAATTTGACATAAAGAATCAAAGGTGATGAACTTAACTTGATTGAATATTTTTATAATATTGTATAATCTAATGAGTAAGAGAAAGTTAAATTGTTTAACCTCGCTCCTATTGGTCATATTTTTTAATATTTGATGAATACGCAAATGAGATAAGGATGGAGGAAGAGAAGTGGGACACCATACAATCTCGTACATCTTACTTGACCAACATGGTCACACTCAATCTTATAATTATTTTTATGCATCGTGTGATGCGATCACATAAGGAATATGGAATATTATTGTTGAAATCCTATTGTTTGCAGAATGTTAAATTATTATGCGAACATTTTATGCAACCCTACCATCAAGGGTAAATAATAAGCACCATTTAGTGAGCTTATGCTTGACTCATAGAATTTCCATCTTATCTATTGTATGGCAATAAAGTGGTATTCAATGGACATACCAAATCATTATAATTCCATGTTAACCATTTGATGGGAATGATATGGTATTTAATGGAGAAGGTTAGACAAAGTAGGGATGAGTTGCATTGTGAGGAAACCCACTTGACAGTAGGAAACAATAAGCACTAAGAAGTGAACCAATTTTTTGTTCACTTCCATCTCATCCATTGGATGAGAATAAAATGGTATTTAATGGATAGGATGGAAAGACAATGTTTGAGTCACTAAATGATTGACTCACTCCCTAGTGCTTATTATTTTCCTACTTTCATGATGCAACTTATCTTTAATTTCTTTGGCCAACTTATTAACCCTCTAGATACCAATATAACTACTAGTAGTGAGGTATATGGTTATATTTCTTCCAGCTAGATAAATATGTGAAGAAACAAAAAGAACCATGTGGATGATCTATGATTTGTTTCAAGTAATTGTAATTTTGGGTTGAATAAAATATATTAAATGAGAAGCCATGAATTTTCTATAATGATAGAAATTATTACATATATTTGTCACTCTATTTGGCTCAGGTATATATACCTGATACTGATACTAAGTAGTGAAAGTATTCCATTGACGGGTCTCTTATACTACAAATAAAGGTGATATGTTATATTTTTCAAGTAACTATAATTTAGGGTTGAATAAGATAGAGTAATTAAGAAGCTATGCATTGGTTATAATGATAAAGGTTCTTACATGTAATTACACCCTATATGGGTAGGGTATGTACACCTCATACTAAGTAGTTAAAGATGTAGGGTATGCACACCTCAGACTAAGTTGTCAAATTGTTGCATCAAGGGGTCTCCCCTTGCACAAATGATGGGTCTCATATGTGTAAAGTTTTTATTTTAAAAGAATTCAATGAGATATCACATGCACATATTTTTCATTCAATGATATATATATATAATATATATATATATATATATATATAATATATATATATATATTATATATATATATATATATATATATATATATATATAAAGTTTAATTGTAAATAATTCAATGAGATATGGCATGCACATTATTTTGATTCAATGATATCTATATTTTGTCATATATAATTAAACTAAAATTTATGATTACTAGTTTTACAGATTTATCTTTATTTAATTTTCATATTTAATTTCAATGCTAAACCATGTAACATAAGTAAAGAAAAATTTCAAAATATAATTTAGAGCTTATGAATATTAATTTTAAGGTTTTACCTTTATTTAATTTTCTTATTATAGGTTGAGTACTAAACAATGTAACATAAATAAAGAAAAATGTCAAATTCTAATTGAAGTTCCATATAGCTAGAATTTATTATTTCCTCATAGGCAAGAGATCAATTCATCACTCGGAGTAGTATCGAGTCTCATTCATGGGATTAAGGATAGGTGATATTAGAAAGCACATAACGACACTAGAAGTAGCTTCATCAATGGATACAATGAACTTTGGCTTATTTGCTAATACTATCAAAGTTGAAAGTGTATCTTAGTCTTTGTAAGATCTAACATTTATTTTGGTTAGCTAAGAGCTCATTTTCCTTCGGCATAAGGAACAAGTTAATTATTGTTGGCTTGAGAGGGCCTGACCCAAGTTCATCGTTAATTAGCTAAACAAATCCATATACTACTGCCCCTTTCAACATCAGCCCAGGGAGTGCAGACTGAAGTCTCACCCAAAGTAGTATGGGGGGATGTTGGAACCAAGTTTCTGCACCCTGAGATGGTCATGATGTCATTAAATTCCCTCTATCCATGCCTTCCCGGAGGTTTCTTCACTCTAGGGCTTACAAGACAAAGCATGTGTTCTGTTCTTTAATACCTCTCTGAAAGGATAAGATCGTCCTTCGCACAACCTGAGCCTGCTGCTCAGGTACTTTTGTGGTGCTATGGCAGCCTGCCATACAAATTTCCCAATTAATCTAAGTGCCTTGATTATCTTATCAAACGATTATAGTTATCCCCGAATAAACAGATATTCGTGTACGCATTCAGTTATTCAATGTAATTGCATTCATTCACACACCATATAAGCATAATAAAGAAAATTCATACATAACATATCAAGATGCATAAACAAAAAAAAGAAAAAAAAATCGTAGAATATCTCTCTTTATTAATATCTTCCAAGTGGTTACAAGCTCTGTCTACGCTGCACACACAGCTGCAAGGGTCCGTGCACTCAACTGCAAACTTCTACCCTGGGCCTCTGCGCACTCAGTTGCAAAGTCTTTACCTACGCTATGATCCAAGACTTAGACTTCTTTCTCTAAAGCTATGATTCTATTACATCATCCATCATTGTCTCAAACTACTTAGAGCTTAGCTCTTTTTATACAATCCCATGGTTTGTGCACCATGGGTAGATCTCTTACAGTCATCTTCACTTTACAAAAGTAAGGGTGGACTACCCTTTATGACACATAACACCTTCATGCTCCGCAACCATAAAATGCGGAGTCTTTACAATAATATTACAAAAATTGACTTAAACGTGGGCTTTTAACCCCAAAACTACCCTTGGGGGATCCTCCTCCCAACAGGCCCCCAACACAAACATCATGAATTGCCCTCAAGTCACTCGGTAGATGCATAGATCTTTGTGTGAAGCCCATCGAGCTCGACCCTCATGACCACAAATTTGACTATGCGCTGAGTTGTTGCCTCCTTCGCATCTTCAACTATCTTCTCAGTTACAGCCCCTGCACTGTCATGCTGAAGTTGTTGTTGTGTCACTTGCAGAGTTGCAAGCTTGCCTTCAATGTTTTCTATGACTGCATAAACTTCCTCCAACTAGGGCTTTAGTTGTGCCTTCAGCACTGTTTCCTTGTGCAATGTTGTGTCCACCTATTCCTTCAGCTGCTTGGCTTCCTGTAGCTTGGCTAACCTTTGTGTCAGTGTGATGGTTCGCTCTATGCTCTTAACTTCATCATAGTTCTATTGGAGTTTGTGCACTTTTGTCTCTAGACTCTGGATGTTTGGGTCCTCCTACAAGCCGGTAAGGACCTCAAATGATTATTCAAACAACTGTGTGCAGTCTACTAGTGCTCTCTCCACTACCGCAACTACTTCTATGACAACGGTTGCCTGTTGTTCCTTTACCTCTAGTGGTGTTGAAGGCTAAGCCCTCGAATAGAGCTCTGTAATCTACAAGTTCAACTCCAACTGAACTCGCGCCATCTTTGTCTAAGTGTCACACACCATTGTGGCCAATTTATGAATGTGGACCTCAATTGGCTCCTCCTCTAGAATGGCCAACTCTGCGACCATTTTGCATGTCTCCTCCATGACCTGTATGATCCTCTTGCTCTAACTGGTTGCCTCAGCCTCATTAGTGATGGCAGCATTCCTCTGTAGGGCCATCTGCTCATTGTTTATCTTCTCTTCACTAATCACCTTGAGGATGCGATGCTCATGGACCCTCAACTCTGAAATTACTCCATCCTGCAAGAGGTGGAGTGCTTCATGTGGGAGTGCTACCAGGTTCAATCCTACTCCCTTCAAGGTGCTAACAGTAGGCCTATCAGCCTCATTTTCCATTGTGAATGCTTCATCGATAGCACTAGCGTACTAGAAGCCTACGTGCACAGCATATAGGCATCCTCTGATGTGCCGATAGCTAAGCTAGTAGACACCATAACAACTTGCGATGCATGGGTCTGCAACTCCTACAGTCCTATGTGGATGGCCCCTAGGATGATCTGCTATTGCTTTTTGAATGGTTGCAGGGCCTCTGCAGTGACATCTGTACTTGTGTCACCAATGTCATATAAGTCACCCTCCATTAGTTTGATAGGGTCCAACAATGTCTTGGTCACCTTGGATTTCTTTCTGGACCCTCCCTTTTCAAGCTCTCTCAGCCATTTAATGTGGTCAAATGTCTCTTGAGGGTCCCTGTGCTACTCTGTGTCCTCTTCTTTGGTGTCAGGTGGAGGTGATCACACACCTTTGTTAGAGTCCCACTCTGCACCACCTATCTATTTTCCTGCCTCCTTTCTTGCCTGTTCCACCTGAGCCTTCTCGGCATCCTCCTTTTTCCTCTTCAACCAACTGCGCCATCTTTAAATTGGCCTCTTCCTTCTTCTTTTGTGCAGTGGACTTTCTTCCACCCACTACCAATTCTGTCGAGGTGCACCACTCCATTGGCCATTTATCCAACATCGCATCAATGGCATCATCTGTGGCTAGGTACGACAAATCCTACCATTTTTGCATAGGGTCCTTCTATTCCCTAATTGATATCCGATGGAAATCAGCTTTAAATTCTGCATAGCTCTACAGGTTAGCATATACCATGGGTGACAATCACAGCTTGTGATTGATGGCCATCCTAATATTCATTTCCATCAAGATCCAGAAGATCTTGCTGTCTCCAACATGCTTCGTGTCCTTGGTCGCCCACAGCGAAGCGTACTTCGTAGCTTCAGGAAGGTCTGGCGTGATTGAGGGGAATTGGCTCTCCTTTGGTAGCTCCCATGCTATGAGCATGATTGATAGAAAGAGCCATGCGTATTGGAACATATTTCTTTGCTTTTGTGCCTCGCAACAGTTCGCCAGGAACTCTCTGCGAAGCTAGTTTGACCAATTAAACTGGACTCCTTTCGCGCACTATTGTGCGAGTGCAATGACAAGCGTCGGTACCTCATCAGTTCGGCACTTCCACATCACCTTCCTTATAAGGATCTATGTTGCCACCTTCATAGTGGGGTCACAGATGCTAGAGATAGCATACCTGAGTAGCTTCTTCACCAGCTTGAATTTCTCCTTCATTGATTCTGCAAGCACCTTCTCGCCACCCTTGCCACCAAAGATCATAATTGGATTTTCGCCTGTATATGATAGTCACATTATTTAGTGGATTAACATATCTATGATGGGTATCGGCTCCTCCAGACACAGACACCCATCATGAACTAAGCACAACAACTGCTTGATGACCAAAACTGTCAGTCGGGTGTGGTTATAGTGGGACACCCAGAGCAGGTTTAGCAATCTTGCCTTTTATACCCCCTTGATCCTCCTCCGTGGCTCCAAGGTAGTCATTCCCATATTTGTGTCTACGATGTGGTGCATCAGCTATTCGGTCGCCAGGTGTGGGAACTTCTCATGGTCTTCCAAGTCTCGGTCTTCAAGCTTCAATATCAGCACTCGGGCTAAGCACGGACCATCGAAAGTAATTTCATCCAGTAGCAGAGGGGTTTGTAGGGGAGTCTTACTGTCATCAATGTCCTTTGGGACCTTGGACTTAGGCTTGCATGGAGGGACATACTCTAGCAACTGTGTAATAGGGTCCGCAGCCTGGGCTTCAACCTCCTCTATTTCCACTCCCACATCCTCATCATCCATGGGGATGTCCTCAATATCCTCCTCTTCTACTTCTAGGTTTATAGCCTTTCCTTTCTCCTGGGCAGCGGGCTTTGGTGGGTTTCATCTTGGAGATGCACGCACCAGTATGGCAGGCTGCTTACCCTTCTTGTCTTTCATGGTCTCCTTGGTTGGGGTTGGCTTTGGTCTCAACATTCTCGAGGATTTAGTGACCTCTACCAATACTTCGGCTTATTCTAAGGCAGCTTCTTTGACCCCCTTAACAATTTCCTACACACTCTCCTCGGTTGCCATTCCTTTGGTGTCCATAACTTCTTCGCGAGTCGACACGATGATATTCACTAGTTCTTGGGTCTCTTTTGACAATTGTTCAAAAGCTAAACTCACTACCAGATCTTGAAAGAATTCACAGCTCATGTGCACCTAAAAGCGCAAGAACTCATTTCTCAAAATGCCAAGTGTTTTTCGTTGGGCAGCCACTTGTAATTTATAGGGCATTTTGAATTCAAGTCCGACTGTTCCCCCCAAAATCGATTCATTTATGCGTGATTGGCGGTAGATTTTCAAGGATATAAACCATAAATTCCATCTGAAATGCCAACCACCCACTCCATTTGGCCTCACTTCTATCGTCTTTTCATGAATAGTGACTTTAATGGTCACTTTCCATCCAACCTGCATGATTTCTCCTTGGGTAGTGTATCTCCCTCCACACTGTCGTGAACCTAGTGACATGTCCTCACTTCGCACCATCTTCCAATCACACATCTCTCCAAACCAAGCAGTGTAGTTTATAGTCTCGTGCCTCCTCTCAACTGCCTGGAGTGCTAAGATTGTGCTACTTTCATTTAGTCACATGGCTGGATCATCATTGTATGGCTTTGAGTGACTTCCATTCACCTTTCCTAGGAAGGGTTCTCCATTTAATTTGACCAGCTATACCTCTCCTCCATCGGTAATCTCCTTAATAACATAAGGCCCTAACCAGTGCATCCTGAATTTCCCTCGAAATTTATCAAACTTACTATTTTATAACAAAACCAAGTCATTTACCTTAAATGTGCATAGCTTGATGTGTCCATCATGCCATGCCTTCTCATGCTACGTTTGGACCTTCTGGTGAAATCCAGCCAAATATAATTCTTCTTCGAGGTCATCCATCTGTGCGAGCCTCTCTTCCAGGGTTCCACGGTCTGTTATACCTGTGATCACTACTATGGCCAAACTAGGCATGATGTATTCCATAGGAATTACAACTTCCACGCCATAGAAAACCTTAATAGGGGTTTGTCACGTCAATTTCTTGCATGTCGTTCGATAAGCCCAACAATACTGCAGGTATGCGTAGGTCCCAATCACTTTGCTGAGCACTAAAAACCATGGTCAGTGTGTTTCCAAGCACTTTGTTGAATGTCTCCATTGTCCCATTAGCCTGTGGGTGATAAGATGTGCTCTTCTCATGATATACCTGAAATTCCTCCATTAGTGCGTTGATCGTCTCATTCAGGAAGTGCGTACCACAATCACTTATCAAGATCATTGAACATCCAAATTGCATTAGTACATGCTCAAATAGGAAGTTCGCGGTTGTTGCACCCGTGCAATCCTTCACTAGCTGCACTTATGCCCAATGAGCCAAATACTCTGTCGTAGTGATAATGTACCTTGCTCTAGTCTTCCCTTGTGGCTGAATGGGTCCTACAAAATCTATCGCCCACTTCTCGAAGGGTTACAATGTAATTTGTGGATTCGAAGGCATTTCATCCCTCTGTGATGGCCTGCCTGTTCTTTGACATAGATCACATGCCTTGCAATATGCTTTTGAATCCTGATGAAGGGTTGGCCACCACAACCTTGCACATAGAATCTTCTATGTGGTTTCTCTCCCTGTATAATGTCCTCCCATGGCACTTTCATGAGTGTTTGTGAGGATGTTGCTTCTATCGAACTCAAGTATATATCATTGCAATATCTCATCAGTACCCCCAAAAAGGACAGAAAAATCTATTGTGAGCACCACTAATTCCTTCTTTTGCTAGATAGAGAATCCTTCTAGTACAGTTCTTGTTGTTAGAAAGTGTATTATATCTTGAAAATGACCATCCGTGACATGCACTACATATAGTTGCGCGTCTGGCAATCATTATTCCAAGTTAGTAGGTTTCTCCCATGTTTCGATACATGACAGATGGTCTGGTCCCGCGTTCAATCATCTAGGCTTCACAACAACTTCAAAATCATACTCCTGGACTAATAAGAGCCATCTGCAGATTCGCCACCCCAACATAGGCTTATTGACCAAGTACTTCAGCGCGGAGTGATCCATATACATCTTAAAATGGCCTCCTAGCAAGTAGTACCTATACTTCTAGAGTGCATACACCATAGTTAGCCCCTCGTGCTTAGTGGTAGAATAGTTATTCTCTGCTTTGGATAATATATGGCTTGTGAACGTGATAGGATGGTCCAAGTGTTCTTCACTAGCCTGTGTTAGTGTTGCCCCCAACACTATACTTGACGTGTCGACATGTACATTAAACTCTTTCTTCTAGTCTGGGAGGACTAAAATTAGCATGATAACCATCTTTTATTTCAATATATCCAAGCTCTTCTTACAATCATTGTTCCATCAGAATGTGACATCCTTCTTTAACAATTTTCCATAGGCGCGGTGATCTGGGCATAGCTTTTGATAAACTTTATGTGCTTTAGCGCACAACTGTTTCACACTCCTCGGTGCTTCCAAGTTCAGTATCACTGCGATCTTCATGGGGTCTACCATCAGTCCTTGTTTGCAATCCACATGCCCCAATAGGTTCCCAAAAGGAATGCAAAATAGATAGTTCTTGAGATTGAGTGCGATCTGGTATCTTCGACAAGTATCTAGCATCAGGTGCAAGCTTTCTACATGGAACTTAACTAGCCCAAATACAGTCCAATCATCAAAATATACCTCCAGGAAATTATGAATAAATTCCTTGAATGCCGCACCCACCATGTATGAAAAGATTGTTGGTGCATTATTCAATCCAAATGGCATTACAGTGTATTGAAAACAACCCCACTCAGTCGCAAAGGTGGTCTTGATCGTATCCTCCGGTGCGATTTTCATTTGGTGGTACCGAGAGAACCCATTAGTGAAGGAATATACTTCTTGGCTGCCTACATTATCCAACACTTCATCTGTGAATGGAGTCGGGAAAGGATCATGGACACAAGCATCATTCAGTTTTTTGATATCCACACATATCCTTACCTCATCCTTCTGCTTCTTCTCTTGAACCACCATTGGGCTTACCCAATCAGATTCTTCCATGGGATCAATGACGCCTATTGTGAGCATCTTGTCTAGTTCTAAGCATACCTTCTCTTTGTATTTCAGGTTGAGATGGTAAGGCCTTTTCTTAACTGGATTCGCATCGGGCTTTAACATGATCTTCATCATTCCTAAGTCTCGATTATTCCTTTTAGATCCATAAACTTGGTAGGGAATATGTCCTGGTATTCGTAGAGCAGTGCAGTGACCTTATCCACTATTACATCATCCTAGTAGTCTCCAATCTTCACGAATTTGGGTTCTGCCTCTGTACCAATGTTTGCTTGTTTCATTCTCAATGATGCTATTATATCAGGGTTCTCAATCTACGGTCCTTGAACCTCACGGTGGCCTTCTATTTCTAGAATGTTAATCTTCTACGAATCCTCATCCTCTTCTTCATCAATTACATTATAACATTCAATCGCGTGACTCGGCTGAGTAGTCCATTCAGGCTAAATCAGGTCTAAAGGATCTTGCAGTATCCTAAAGATAGCTGCTTTCACCTCTTGTAATTGTTCATCAATACTGTCAAACCCGTCCTCAAAACTGAAGGTCATCATGAATCCTTCGCGCAAGATATTCCATTCACCTGTCCCATGGCGGAGATTTGTTTCTATATACCAATTCATTAGGATAGCATCCAGGGTATGACAGAATAGGTGCACCCACTCAAGTTGGGGCTTTTCTCCATAAACCTTGGTCTATTTGACCAGATGTGAATGCAGATCATTCTACCCATCATACTTGTTTGTGAGTCACAACTTAGGCTTCCCAAATCATGGTCTCATCATCCTCCTACATTCGTGCCAATCATCAAAGCTTCCCTTCTGCATACCCCACCATCTTACGGTCGTAGTGCGTATTGCCCAGTCCAAGGCCTAAAAGCGCTACTTTTCTGGTACCTCCCTTTCAAATGCATCCAAAAATATATCTATCTCATTCAAACCATTGTAAATAGGAATATTTTTGTACCTCTGACAACACACAGCGTAGTGACCAAGTCATCATGTTGCAATTCAGTGTAGTTACTTCATGTAACTGATTTTGCTAGCGTTCTATTTCTTTGTCAAAGTCTGAAGTGCAGAAACACTCGCGATCCCATGTAATCTATCCATCCATGATGGGATTCACCCAATCTTGGTCTCACGCTGTTATCTTATAGATATAGTCCAAGTCATCATCAATCTCATAATCGTGGACAGGTTCAGTATAGCGTGATCCTTCAGCAGGATCGAGGGGTGCTATTATGCGCAGCGATTTCTTCTCAAAGATCATCTTTTGGTTCTTCAGATTGATTACCCCATTCATATCAGTAGCGGTGTCAATTCCCAAGAGTGCAGGATAGGGATTGTTTTCATCCACTATCTCTATTACTTCAAAGTCATCTAATGCACTCGCTCCCTCAACATCCACATTCACCTCCTACATCTGCCCCATGGGGATGATTTTCTATTGATTCACCGTTCTTAGCTAAATCGGAGACCATTACAGCATATGTCTCCTCATCCATTCCAAAGTCTGTTTTGGTAGGACATTCACATCTAACCCTAGGTCCAAAATGACCTAATCCATTTCATACTCTCTTATATACGCAGTCAGTCTCATCTCCCATCCTTGTTTCATGCGTGAAATCTTTCGTACTATGTGCATCTCACCTGGCGTAGTTCCAATGCAACTATTGATGAGTTCTTGTAATCCTTTCACAACCTTACTGTTGCACAGTAACTTCATATAGGTTTCCAGGAAAGTTGTGAGCATAGAAGGCTCCATCTCCTACTCAAACTTATCCTTGCTTCCTAAGGTCGAGGCCTTAATGAAGCTCTTCTTATCTTCCATGAAGGTTTCACGTGTGCACTCCAAATCAAACGCAGCCTCCTTCACCGGAGCTTTGCAAACCCATGTACTGTCTTCTGGATGTTTCCCCTAGTCATCTCCTGTTGCGATTCCACTTTTGAGCACTATATTTACTTTTGGATCTTCCTCCTGCAGCTCGGACCTCATCAACTGTAGGTTCTAAGTTGGCGGAGGTGGTAGCGCCCCTTTTTCTTGTATCCTAGCTATCAGCGTAGGATAGTCTTTTGTTTCATGATCAAACAATGTGCAATACTTGTAGGAAGGATGTGTTGGATTAGTGAAATCGCGGGCATAGTGTCCTAGTCCTCCGTAATTCTATCAAATCAACTATCCTCAACCTCTGCCAGGTCCTCCTCTGCCTCCACCTCCTCCACGCCCCTGAAATCCTATCTGTGCCATCCTTGTACTCTGGTCAGGGGGCCACGTTTCGACTTTAACCCTATAGGCAGGAGTTCTATCCATCATCGGTTCATAACTCTTGTAATTATGCTCATCATGCCCTATCGATCTAAAAACGTTGTAGAATAGTTGTTGCAATCTCTGTACATACTTTTGTAGCATATGACAGTTATCCGTGGCATGTTTTCATGCTACCTAATAGAGAGTGCACCATAATGTAGGCCCCGCACTAGGTCCTACTTGAGCTTCTGGCCTTAAAGGCATCGATCCTCCTCCTGCAATATAGTTTGCAAATACTGAGCAATGGTCTTTGTCATGACCCTCACTCTTGCATTTCAAGCACCATACCTCCTCACATACCTTTGGTTGAACCGTCTTTTCCTACTTCATAGCTTGCATCTCAAGGCACAAATTATTCATCTGTGCATGGATCTGTTGAACTCCTAGATTAGGATCTTGCATCAGAGTCTCACATTATCTCATGGAAATCTCCAAGGCCTCAGCCTGAGTTGTTATCATTTGTTGCGATAGCGCACTCCTTAAGTATGGTAGTAGCAAGGCAACAAACCACTCATGATGTTGTCAATCTGTCAAATTCATGTTGGCTTCGTGGATTGTACATTTTAGCCTCTGATTTAGTTCCCAGGGCATCTCTCCTAGTTGAATCGTGATCTCTTTGAATCCCACAATCGACTGCTCCTCAGATTTAGGCCTACTAAATTCCCTATTTAGTGATGCTTGGATGTTTGCTACTCGAGCATTTAGGTTATCGTTAGAGTACTTAATATACCAGGTTAGTGTGCAATCTTGCAGAGCACTAACCAATGTTTCCTTCTTTATATGATCATCTGTAACACCTTGAGCTTCCCATACAGCCCTCACAACGAACTAGAATTGGTCCAAGTCCTCATTTCCCAAGCCTTTGAATAAAGGCAACTTCACTATATTTGTCGTACTGAACTGCAGTGGAGGTGGAGGTGGTACTGGAAAAGTTGGACATGAGGGTGGTGAAGTTGGAGGTGGTGTGGGCAGAGGTCGTATTTGTGAGAATCCTTGTCTTATTAACTGAATAGCACTTCCTGGAGAAACCTTCGCTATTCCTTCTTCATCACTTCATGGAGGTGAAATCAAAGTGCTATACTCCGAACCTTTTTTCCCTTCATTCCTATAAGTTTTTCGGCTTCACATGGTTCCGAATATCAAGGTAGTTGTATAACCTGTTTTTCGCACAACAACATTTTAATCCAAGTGTTCAAAAATTTTGCATACCTACCTCGCGATCCTTTGAAAAGGCGTCACTCCACCTCACTATAGTTGACTAAGGTTTCCACCACGAATTTAGTCACAAATCCTCTTATGACGCGATTGAGCCAATGATAAATAGCGCAGGTGATCTTATCTTTTGATGCTTCCAACCTTTGCACTAGCTCTGGGGTCCACATAATAAGATCGTCAAGTTTCCACCTTCCTTGGTTATTTGCTAGCTTCGCAATCCACTCATATAGCTCAAAAGGGAAGGAGCAGAAAAAGATCTTGTGGATCTCTGTATACAGGTATCTGTCCAACCACTATTTCTTTGTTAGTCACAAATTTCTATTCTCTTGTGCCACGAATTTGTGGATCTTTCTATCCAACCAGTCTCAAATCTCCTTCTTAGTTGGATTCCAATGATATGACATCACACATCTCTTATGCAGATTCTACTCCCGACAATGAAACCATTTGTTGGCTTGATGGGGGTTGACCCAGGTTTAGTGTTAATTAGTCAAACAAATCCCTACACTACTAGCCCTTTCGACATTAGCCCATAGAGCGCAAACTAAAGTCTCATCCGAAGTAGTATGGGGGGATGCTGGAAGCAAGTTTCCAGACCCTAATATGGTCGTGATGTTTTTTAATTCCCTCTATCCCTACCTTCACATAGGTTGTTTCGCTCTATGGCTTGCAAGACAAACCATGTGTTCCGTTCTTCAATACCTTCCCAAAAGGATAGGATCATCCTTCATGCAACCCAAGCTTGCTACTTAGGTACTTTCGTGCTGCTATGGCAACGTGCCATACAAATTCCCCAATTAATCTAAGTTCCTTGATTATCTTATCAAACGATTATAGTTATCTCCGCGTAAACATATATTTGTGTATGTGTTTAGTTATTCAATGTAATTGCATTCATTCACGCACCATATAAGCATAATAAAGAAAATTCATACATAACATATCAAGATGCATCAATAGAATAAAGACATAAAAATTGTAGAATATCTCTCTTTATTAATATCTTCCAAGTGGTTACAAACTCTTTCCGCCCTACGCACAGAGTTGTAGGGGTCCGCACACTCAGCTGCGAACTTCTACTCTAGGCTTCTGTGCACTCAGTTGTAGAGCCTTTACCTACGCTACAATCCAAGACTTAGGCTTCTTGCTCTAAAGTAATGATTCTATTACATCATCCATCGTTCTCTCAAACTATTTAGAGCTTAGCTCTTTCTATAAAATCCCATGGTTCATGGACCATGAGTAGATCTCTTACAGTACACTTTACTTTACAAAACTAAGGGTGGACTACCCTTTATGAGACATAACACCTTCACGCTCCGTGACAAAAAAATGTGGAGTCTTTACAATAATATTACAAAAATTGACTTAAACATGGGCTTTTAGCCCCATTATTGCCCTCGGGGGATCCTTCTCCCAACAATTGTTTTTAAAATGGAGGTTTCTGTGAGAAGAGTAATTATTTCTAGATTACTCACATCGAATTTTTTATGGTCGATATCTTGAGTGATCAAGTGTGTCTCATATTCAGGACAAAGATATGAATTTGGATCCAACGTTGAAAAATAAATAGGTGAGAAATGTGAGGAGATCAAAAATTAAAAAGAAGATAAACTAGATTCAAACATTCATAATAACTAAAAGCATAAGGAAGGAAATGAACAAGAAATTAAAAGGACTTAAATGATAAGAATAACTAAATAATTATTAAATAATATAATTAAAGCTAACTAACAACTAATTCAATTTCTTAAATTTTTGAAATAAGGTTATTATTATATCTATAGATTAATATTATCAAATTTTAAATATATATATATATAGATAGATATACGTTTCCATTTTATTATATATTCTCTTTTGTTTTTGAAATATTGAATAAAAAAATTCTTGAATTTTATTATATGTATTATTTAGTAATGCCATTTTTTTCGTCAATATTAATTTATTCCCCGTACAGTTAGATAGATATTAATCCAAGAATATGAATATATATTAATCCAAGAATATGAATATATAGAGATAGTATTAATCCAAGAATATGAATATATATAGAGAGGGGTTATATTAGTTCTTATTTATTTTTTATTTTTTATTTTATCAATTTGGTTTTAGTTTGTTTGGAATATATATTATTTAACAAATCATTTATTTATTTATAGCATTTAAGTCCTTTAATTTCTTTTTGATTTCCTTCATTGTGTTTATATTCTCTTTAGTTATTGTGAACATTTGAATCTTGTTTATCCCCCATTTTAGTTTTTTATCTCTAAGGTTCAATTAACCTAATGTTCTCTCTACATCTCTCACCTATTTATTTCTCAATGCTACATATGACTTCATATTTTTGTACTAAATATGATACATACTTGAAGGCTTGAAACATCGACCATAAAAACTTCGATGTGTGTAGTCCAAAACAAAAAAAGTTAATTACTCAAGAAATAAAGGCATATCGAAGGAGTGGAATTCTATCTTTATATGCACAACCAATAGGTCATTTCAAGTTGTGTAGTTTTCTTTGAATAATGGTGAATGAGTTTGCATACTCATAGATAGTAACCTATGAGGATTGTCCTTTTTTTCCATTGAAAATTAAGTTATACTAGATTTTCCCACCTTCAAAAAAAATGAAAGAAAAATAAAAAGAATGAGCAAAGAACAATAATGCAACTGCTTCTTTGCTTTTAAGATAACCTTTGACTAATTTAGTCTATGCTTAAATCATTAATAGGTGAATTGAATAACATATTAAAATTAGTTATGACTACTTGCATGAGGAGTAGCTTTATTAGGATACAGGTATATTTTATGGTAAAAAGAAGATTTTGTATCCGCATTAGTTAATGTTGTATATGTATGATTTCCTTATTAAACGTTCATTTTTCTGTGAACATTGTTGGTCAAAATTGTTCCACTGGAGCATATTTGCATCTATAAATACCACATAACTTTAATTAATTACATGTGAATTGCATAACATATTGAAATTAGTTATGACTATCAATACGAGGAGTAGCTTTAATAGGATATGGGTATATTTCAGGGTAAAAAGAAGATTTTGCATGCACATTAGTTAATGTTGTATATGTATGATTTCCTTACTACATATTCATTTTTCTGTCAACATTATTGGTCAAAATTGTTCCACTGAGCATATTTACATCTATAAATACCACATAACTTTAATTAATTATAGTTCCATTGTTTTACAACTTTGTGCAGTGGACTTGAACTATACCTTGCGAGCTTAAAAAGTGGATACCATTCTCTTCTCATTCAATGAATTTATCATCTTACATATTAAGATACCATGCTCACAAAAAATATAATTGCA
The DNA here is from genome assembly GCA_000404065.3 of Pinus taeda. Taxonomy (NCBI): domain Eukaryota; kingdom Viridiplantae; phylum Streptophyta; class Pinopsida; order Pinales; family Pinaceae; genus Pinus; species Pinus taeda. The sequence goes on along the minus strand of APFE030827466.1, from coordinate 250,993 downwards.
TAGTTTTTATTCCTATGACGTATAATTCATTGCATAGTTTTTAGTCCTATGAGTTATAAATTAATGCTCTAACTTTTATGGACCAAAGTTCTATGGATGGGACAAATGAAATTTCCCTCCAGTAGTGTAACTTTGACCTATGTTACTTGCGGGGAAAACAACCACATGTTTGGATTATCATATGGTCATAGTGTTAGCTAATTCATTTATCTATCCAGCATGGATGGAAGTTGCAATTGGTGATAAGTAAAAATAATCAACAACCATTATTCACTTATCATAAAACAAAACCCTATCCTTTTACTTTTGTGTCATTGGATTTACATTGGAATAAAAATAAATTGGGTATGCCATGTATTAAAGTATAGCCTTGCATTTACATGTTAGTTTCACATGTTAGTTGTTTAATTTGTGTCATTTCCCTTTACGTTAGGATACAAGTAAATAATGAAAGAGCCTTATGTTTACATATTAGTCTCTTACCGTATTTTTAGCTCATAATGATATCCCATTATTTATTGCACTTAGACTTTCCCACATACACAAGATGTAAAACCAAATGAATATGTTGTGAGATACCATAAATAAATTTTCCTCAATCCAATTAATTTAAATATAATTACTAATTTTTGGAATGTCATGCCATTTGATAGATTAGACAAATTGATTTCCTCTTTTGAATATTTGCATAATCATCAATAACTTAAACACAATTAATTTTAACTGTTCTTAATTAATAATTTACAAAAAGGTGATAGAATAAACTCAAGTAATCTAATTTGGTTGTTAGCTTTAAGATGGGTTCTCTTGATTCTTATAGAAATTTTTAGCAAATTTCATACATTACTAGCTCAAAATAGGTGAATCATGAAGAGATGGCATTGCTTCGACATATACTTGTGAAGGATAATCAATTATTACCTTCTTGAGGGGATATCTTTGTCAAAGAGTATAATGGAAAGTATAAATAATAGCAAGTGCATTATGGAGCTATAAGACACTACAATATGATATAATAGTGTACGTATTTCTAGACTTTATCCTTTGCTTTCATATCTCTCTAGTTCCCTTCCCTTTCCATGGCTACTATGTCATAGAACATGAAATCACTACAATAGGTGCTAATCCTCCTACTCCCATTTTGATAGGGAGTTAACTCTCTTCCTTGGTTTTGGGATTCCAATACAATAGGGTATAATCCTCCTTCCCCCATTTTGATAGGGATTTAAGTCTCTTTCTTGGTTTTTGGTTTTCTTGATTCTACTAGAAAACTCTAGTAAATTTCATATAGTGCTAACTCCAAATAGGTGACCTATGAAGAGATCATGTTGCTTTCACATGTAGTTTGAGGAATAATCCATTATTACCTTATGGGAATCATATTTTTCACACCATTTTGCATTAGAGAAAATTACTCATCATTGGAAATTTCTAACTATTTTCACATATGCTTGTGAGGAACAATCAATTATTACCTTGTTAGGGGAGTATTTTTATTGAAGATTATAATGGAAATTATAAATAACACCAAATGCACTATGGAGCTATAAAACACTACAATATGCTACAATGTTGTACATATTGTTATTTCTCCTTTCCTTTCATATCTCTATATTTCCCTTCCCCTTTGTCGACTACTATGTCACAGAACATGAAATCACTAAACATTAAATCACTACAATAGGGGCTAATCCCCCTTCCCCATTTTTGGTATGGATTTAATAATCTTTCTTGATTTGAGTTTTCTTAATTCTACTAGAAAACTTTAGTAAATTTCATGCAATGCTAACTCCAAATAGGTGAACTATGAAGAGCCGGCATTTCTTCCACATGTACTTGTGAGGAATAATCAGTTATTAACTATTCATGTGAATAATAATTTTCATACAAATTTTCATTAGAGAAAAGTATGTATCATTGGAAATTGGAAATTTATAAACCATAGAATGTGTTGTGGCTTAGTTTCAGCTAAGTGCTAGTGTAGAATAAAGTTTATCAAAAGATGAATGTACATAAATAGTAAGACAATAGAAGCTTGAGTATGTGGTTTCCTAGAGTCTTGAGTATTTGGAAAATAAGGAATTAACATATAAATCCTCTACGCCTAATTCCCATATACATTATGGATGTCTCTAAGGATGTAAACACTTGTGTACTCTTTTGTATAAGATTCTAAAAGTTGCTAAGACTAAGAGCTCTTACGACTAAGAGCTTACAGTTCTATGTTTTATCTAGTTCTGTGTTAGAGTTATGCAATTCCATTCCATTGGTAATGGATAATTGTTATGCTTGTGTGTTATATTTTAATATAATTTATTTGATTAATATTAATGTTATTTATTTTTTTGTGTTGGCTAAATCGATAGTTGGGAAGTCGTTGTACTATTACCATGTGTTGCTACTATAATCTTCAGGTGCAATGACACAACCCTTTCAAGGTATGATATTTGAGGTTTGAACTTGTAACATTCCAAATCCCATGAACACCTTAGCAACAAGTTGCACTACCACCAAGCTACACTGCGAACATATCGCACCTCAGGGGCTTTATTTCTTAAATATTACTTAATATAATAAATATGAATTGGTATATAAATTCATTAAAAAAAATTATTGTCAATTATATTAATCATTTAATTTATAATTTTAAAATGACATTCAAATAATTTTTAATAAAAAAAATTAAAAGTAAATGAAAATAATGTAATTTAATTTTCCTTAACATCTAGTAGTTACTCTTTCTCTATCATGTGGTTATTCAGTGAAACTGTATATCAATTCTCCTAGAGTTGGTTAATTATTCATTGATAGCATGAAAATTCAAAATTCATTTAAATTGAAATTTATATACTATGAGGTTCCTCTATGGTTTCATATATGCAATTTGTTACTTTTGACATTAAATTGTTATTTGTTTGATATTCAATAGGAATATTATTAAGTGGAGAGTAAAAATGATTTGGAGACATTGCTCAATTCATGACCCTGCAACCCACTCTTGAAACCTTGAAAGGTTTATTTCGGTTTTAAACCAATTTGATCTACTCATACTTCAATTCATGATGATTTACTTCACCTTTCAAACCATAAATGTTTAATTGTATTCTAAACCAATTTAATACACCAAAAAAATAAGGTAGCTCGGATTTGACCATAGTGCTAACACGTATGTCATCCATGCACTTCCATATCAACATTTTAAATCATTGTTATTGTAATAAATTCATAATTCTTGGAGGTTAGGAAGTAGTTTATACTGCATTCCACAACAATGCAAAATCTCTACTCAACTACCACCACCATAGGATGACCCATCTTGACATGATTGATCCTTTGACATCTAGTCAATGAAATGGACAAGCCTTACCACTGGCCATCTTATCTTATGGAAAGGTAAGTGGTGTTCACATTTTCATCTCCATATAATCTTTCGCACTATGCATGTTCTTAAGTACGAGGATGTTGAAGTTAACTCGATTGCAGATGCTAGGAATATTTTGTAATATAACAAACAAGAGAAAATTAAATTATTTAACCAAGAGAAAAGTTAAAATCAGGTAGATTTTGAAATATTCTAGGAATCTACAATTGAGATAAGGACGATAGCCATCCTTATCTCAGTTGTAGATTCCTAGAATATTCTAAAATCCTTATCTCAATTGTAGATTCCTAAAATATTCTAAAATCAAAGATCTAATAAATAGGACCAAAATCAAAGAATTGGCTTTGCTCTTATCCCTAAATTATAGAATATTCCTTGTTACAATCAAGTTACCTTTAACACCTGTGACCATCCTTATCTTGATCTTCGATTCCAAGAATATCCCAAAATATAATAGATAGAAGCAAGGTCAAACAATTGACTTTTCTCTTATTCATAAGATTTCAAAACATTCTTGGAATCTCCAATTGAGTTAAGTTCAACACCTTCCTCCATTTTTATATCAATTGCATATTCTTGGGACATTTTAGATTCTAAGATATAGGAGCAAGGTCAAAAAATCAACTTTTATCCTATCCGACAAATTCCAGATAATTCTCAAACTTTGTAGTAGAGTTAAGTTCATCACTGGGTGATGAACTTGACTGCGACTTCCAAGAATATTTTGGAATCTGATGGACAAGAGAAAATTCAATTATTTGACCTTGCTTTTATCTATCATAGTTTGGGATATTCGAGAAATATACAATCAAGATAAGGATGGAGGAAGAGAAGTAGAACAACATACAATCTCATACCTCCTACCTAATCTTATAATTATTATTATGCATCATACAATGTGGTCATATAAGGATTTTGGAAGATTGTTGTTGAAATCATGTCCCTTGGAGAATCTTCCTTTATTATGCCAACATTCTTTGGAAGTGAACAAATAATTGACTCACTTCCTAGTGCTTATTATTTTCCTACTGTCAAGTAGGTCACCTAACAAATAACTCATATTGTCACCTAATGAATAACTCATCTTTACCTTCTTTGGCCTTGTTCATTAAATACCATATTATTATTATGCAATGGGTAACCTAGAATCTAGAATCCATTATACTCCCAAATATTCTCAGAATCTATAATCTAGTTAAGTTCCTCATCAGGTAATGAACTTAACTCGATTGTAGATTCTGAAAATATTTTGGAATTTGATGAACACAAGCAAAGATGATGAGCTTATCTCAATTGTAAATTTCGAGAATATTATAGAATGTGACGAGTAACAACAAAGTCAATTGTTTGACCTTGCTACTATCTATCATATTTTGGAATATTCCAAGAATATGCAATCAAGATAAGGATAGAGGAAGAGATGTGGAACAACATACAATCTTATGCCTCCTACTTAACAAGCATCATCACAGTCGATCTTATAATTATTTTTATGAATCATGTGATGTGATTTGATAAGGATGATGGAATATTGTTGTTGAAATCATGTTGTTTGGATAATGTTACATTACTATTCCAACATTTTATGTATTAATATCATCAATGCTAAATAATATACACCATTCAATGAGTTTATGGTTGGCTCATTTCCTTTTCATCTTATCTTTGGGATGGGAATAAAGTGGTGTGGTGAAGTAAAATTATAAGTGTGGACATGAATGAATTCATCTAGCCTCATAATGGTTCCAGCCACAACATATACATTCTATGGAAGATTTCCCTAGGTTAGAATCAATCAATAGGGCCTACCTCTTGTTCTCTTATCTTGGTTGATGATGTCCTTTCTTGCTTCTCCAGCAATCTCTCACTTCCTTTTTCAAGTTTTTGAAACAACTAAACAACAACAACACACAAACATAATAATAGACAAATTGCAATTCAACCTACTTAATGAGTCAAAGAAACATTGAGTCAAGAAACATTAAGACACAAATATGTAATATTACAAAACATGTAGGATATCAGTCGATAGTGCATATATTAATATCAAAGAGAGATTACAACCATCCATTTTGGCATCGCAATCTTCCTCTGACAAGACCAGGTTCCCACACACTTCTGCTAGCACTCCATGATAGCTTCAAACAACAATAGTTTAAAGGCTCTTTTGTTTAGGCTTCACTCCAAACCACACACACTACTCCCTCACATAACTAGATGGCTGCAACTAGTAATAGCTTGCTTATCTATTCAAAATAGTATACTCACACTCAACCAACACTCTAGCTAACTTGTGCTTTGGAAGAAGGGAGGTTTGTATAGGAAATATGGATGGGATATGGATCCTCTTCTCATGGGAGAAGGACTTATCCCTTGAGGTAGTTCCATCATTATATGGGAAAGGAGCCCAAACTGTCATCCTTGACCCCATCCGGCCAAACCATTTACCAGACTTCCATTACGGAGCTTCTAGAGCTGGAAGCTTTGACTCTAATTTTAAAAAAAAATCCATAACAAGACTAGTGTGACTGGAACACAACTCAGTCGCATCGATCGGCATTGGGAATAGTTCTAATCTCTATACATCGGCATGAGGAAGACAAAGGTCATTAGCGCCGACCTTGTAAACTGGGCAAAATAGAAGTTTCAGGGGAAATGGTGCAAAATGGAAATGATCTGCTCTTGAAGAGGGACATAATGGGAGTTTCTTCATGAAGGCAAAGCATGTGGGGTTCAGTGTATAGGTCCTTTATGATCGAGGAATGGGGAGTACAGGGACAGTGACAAAATGTTGTGTAACAAGTGGCATTCAATGGACATACCAATTCATTATCATTCCATGTTATCCATTGGATGAAAATAATATGGAATTTAAAGTACAAGGCCAAAGAAAGCAAAGATGAGTTGCATTGTGAGGCCACATACTTGATAATTGGAAACAATAAGCACTAAGCACTAAGCAATGATGCAATTATTTGTTCAATTCCATTTTATCCATTGTATAAGAACTATATCGTACTCCACTTTCCAAAACATAAATGTTTAATTAATATACCCATAACAAATTGTTGACACATGTGGCAAGCATGCATTGCCATAACAATGTGTCAATTGAATGTCATTGAAACTAATGTTGGGAAGCATTGTCAATTGATTGTAATCAAACATAATGTTAGTTAGTAGTGTCTAATGTCTCACTGCAATTATTGTTTTCGATGTTATTCCTCCACTACCTTGGGTTGTGCAAATGACCCGTATCTCTGGCTAGTATGTTGCTTGCTAGGAGATACTTCTTTAGAGTCAGAATAGAAGAGACAGTAAAATACACTAATAACATTTTTCATATATCTAGATCATTTGTGATTTATGCTGGGATCAAATGGTTCCCTTTTCAAACTTTCCCCTTTTATAAGAAGGTTTATATAATATATGTGTGTGTGTGTGTATGTTTAGTTTCCATATGTCATTAAGATGGCACACTGTGTAATATATACCAGTAGATATGCCCCTTGTGTTCATGCTTTTAAAATAGGGATTCTTTTAAAATGGTGTATTTTGTTAATAAGTTGATGTTTGGTTAATTTTGTGCATGGCATTAATATTTCTCGGGCGTGTAGGTTCACTCGCCCATCACTTATACTCGTGAAACATTTTTAAATTTTGTATTAGAGGCTCCCTAAAATATATATCAATTTTACTACAACCACAAATAATGATGATTTGGTATGGATGAATCATAATTGAAAGAAATTTAATGACCCCCTGCAATAGATCATATGTAGAAAGATCATAATTGAAAGAAACTTAATGGGACCCTACAATAGATCATCACCAGGTGGTGATCATGATGATGAGGAGGTGGGGAAAATTGGCCATGTGTGGAACACGCCCCTAAGGAGGTGGTGCGGTGGGAAATATTTACCATGTATGGAACATGCTCCTCAGGTAATCTCAGAAATATTCTTCAATCGACGTGTTTCATGTTTAAACATCCATGCACTTGAATCACCAATAATTGGATTCTTCTGCACCATCTAAAAATAATATCGATAATTAAGAATTGGATTTTTCTTCACCATATAACAAAAATATCAAGAATATGTGATGCCAACACTTATTAACCTCCTCCTCCTCCTTGTATTTTGATGTTTCCAAGCATTCCTTCAAATTAATGCTCTTGTGGGGATGTTGAACTTAACTAAATTGTAGATGTCAAGAATGTTTTGGAATCTGATGAATAAGATCAAAGTCAGTTTTTTGACCTAGATACCACCTATCATATTTTGGAACATTCCAAGGATCTACAATCGAGATAAGGATGCCAACCATTCCATAATGGCTAACCATCCTTATCCCAATTTTAGATTCTTGGAATATTCCAAAATATGACAGATAGAAGAGAGTTCAAACAATTAACTTTGCTATTATCTATCAAATTCTAGAATATTTGTGGTATGTGTAATCGAGTTAAGTTCAACACCCTGGTATTTCTGTAGGAGCACTAATTTGAAAGAATGCTCAAAATCTCCAATTGAGTTAACTTAAGCACCTATGGCCATCCTTATCTCGATTTTAGATTCTCGAAATATCCCAAAATCTGACAAATAGGACTGAAGTTGAATAATTGTCTTTTCTATTGTCCATAAATTATAGAACATTCCCATAATAAACAATTGAGTTAAATTTAACACCTTCTTGCATTCTCATCTTGATTGTATATTCTTGGAATATTCCAAAATATAATGGATAATAGTTAGGTCAAATAATTGACATTGTTCTTATTTATTGGATTCCAAAATAGTCTTGGAATCTACAATCAAGTTAAGTTCATCATGCAAATTATAAAATACTTTGGAACCTAACAAACATGAGCAAAGGTATGATGAGCTTAACTCAATCATGGATTTTAGGAATATTCTAGAATCTAATGGGAAAGAGAAAAGTCATTTGTTTGACCTTGATCCTATCCCTTTGATCCTATAATATTACAAGAATCTGCACTCAAGGTAAGGATGGAGAAAGATAAGTGGAACAAATATAGTCTCATACCTCCTACTTAATCGACATGTCCATACTCATTCTTATATTTATTGTTATGCATCATGCAATGTGGTCATATAAAGAGGAAAAAAATATTGTGGTTGAAAACTCATCCTTTGGAGAATGTTCCATTATTATGACAACATTACATGTAATAATGCCCTCAAGCATAAATAATAAGAACCATTTAGTGAGATAATGATTTTCTCAATTCCTTTCCATATTATCTATTAGATGGGAATAAAGTGGAATTTAATAAAAAACCAACTCATTATCATTCCATGTTAGTTATTGCGTGGGAATAATATCATATTTAATGGACAAGGCTAGAGAAAGTAAATGTGAGTTACATCCTAAGGAAACCTACTTAATAATAGGAAAACAATAAGCACTAGGCAGTGAGCCAAATATTTGCTGATCGGCATAATGTCTTTCCAAGTTTCATTTTATGTGGAAAATTGTGTCTATGCATTGTTCAACAAATAAATGAAAGTAATGATTACACCATGTACTTATATATTAACGAAATTAATATAAGAATATATGGTTCCCACATATTCATATATTAGTTTCACTATTATACCAATACATTTGATGTTCAATGAATAAAGATGAAAGAAAGAAAATATTCAAAATGTGAGGAAAAATTCCCTATCATCATAATCAACTAGCATGATTAAAATAAAATTAACTAATATTGAAGAAATTGTCTTAATATATGTGCACGTGTTGTTCAATGAATATGAAATGGAAAATTAGAAACATTCAAAGTACGACAAATTTTCATTAGCATTATAGTTGATATTACATGCTTAGAATAATTGATATTTATCATTGTTCAAGCACTTTACTTAAGATGTATGCATGTGGTGCTTAATGGATATGAAATGAAAGTAAGCACCAAACTTGTGTGTGCATGGTATTCAATAAATTTGAAATGAAAGAAAGTATTTCCCAACATATTCATCTTACTTTCACTAATATATGAATATATGGGTAAATGTCTAGTTTCACTTTATATTCATTGAACATTACAGAACTCATATTTATATATTAGTTTCAATAATAACACGAGGAAATGATTGCTTTCATTTCATATTCTTTAAACATTACATGCATACAAGTTTCTGTTGATTTTCAAGTGCAATATATATAAGCATAGATGTCTAAAATACTGCTAATTACTTCTAATGATAGACCTTATTTTAAGAGTTCCAAAGTATCATTAAGAAATTACACTTTACAAATTCACCCATAAAACAATAGTGATATTAGAGATCACAATGAATAAAGAGAGCACAATAATTACCCTCAGAACACCCACTTCAAGGAAAAACCTGGCAACCTTTTCCTTAGAGAAATCCATAAGAGATACATCTAATTTTGCTACTTAATTATGAAATCAAATTGATCAATAAGCTATTGTCAAACCTAGTCAAGTAACCCTCTAACCAAGTTGAGTCAAGTCAAACTTCTGCCCTGAAAACTTTACCCCTCTTTGATCTTCCCTATGCCAAATTTTGGCCTCAGAATATGCCCAAAAACTGACCTACCCATAATTTTGGCTTTCCGAGAATACGTTTCCTAGAAACTATCGATAAAAACATGTGCAAGCTATAAGAGAGAGAAATTCACTTGTGCGATTTAGAGAGATTATCTTTGCCCTTCTTTTCATCCTTCTTGTCATTTGCTTCAATGCCTAGAAGATATATTTCTCGTGTGTGTAGATTGATGCCTTTGTGGAGGAGGTTGAATGCCTTTATATTGTGATCTTCATGTCCATAATGCGTTTCTCTCTTCACTGGGAAAAATTGATTATTTTGGAGTCAAAAATACAAAATTTAAATTTTGAAATTTCTCTTTTAAATCTAACATGAAGAATGCATCATATATAAAAAGTTTTGGGCTAAAAAATGAAAATGACATGAAGAACATGTCTTACATTTACATTATTCATTACAAGGGAAAAAATATAAATTATGAAGACTGACCATACTCACAATTTCATCACTCCCTTTTAGATAGGGAGGTATTCATGACGACTAGATGTATGTTCTTCATGTTGACAAATTTCTTTAGGAAAATGTTATAAAAAATCATCACTATAATTAGGTCACAAATGTGAGATATGGTAAACCAATAACATCAACCAAATACTATAATTGAGTGAAATATCCTTGAAACATTGTAAATCGACAACATCAACAAGTTACCATAATTTTGGTCAGTATCGCAGACCTATAGAATATCCTTACCATAATTCTAGTCATTACTTCAGACATATAATACATCATTTAGCATCAGCTAGTCACCATAATTTGGGTCAATGGTTGACTCAACATCTAGAATAGTATTGGTCCACCATCATTTGGGCCAACATCTTAACACATGGTGAATCACCAAAGGCCACACTTTATCAGAGTATTTTGGGGTCTGATGCTAAATGATATTTATGCTCTAGTACCATTCTTCCTAATTTCGGTCATACATGACATAGGAAAATTGATATTCCTATTTCAAATCAATTTCACTAATTTGGGTCAATGGTGAAATACCTTTTCCTTGGTGAAATACATTTTCCTTTATTTCCAACTTGAGTCCAACCAATGTTTTCTATTAATTCCAATAGACCATTCTTCGGTAAGTGAACATTGTTATTTTGGAATTCTTCCTCATCCACCTGATTTTCCAAAGAAGATTCCTTTCCAACAAATATCCTTGTATATTCTGAAGAAGATCCATGTTCCATGAGGGTTTTCTACTTTTTCTCTTTCACTGACTGTGGAGGATTCTCATTGGCATGAATTTTTTCTTGTTTGATTACTATTGTCATTGTTGAATTTTATTTGATAGTATTTGTTTCTTGCTTACCTTATTCTTTCTTATCATGAGAATATTCATCTTCGTCTACCATATAATGATCACCCCGATCCCCTTTCGACCATTTGGGCCTTCTGTTCTTTTTCCAGCCATTGTTCTTTTGTTAATGCTTGAGACAAGTTTTAATTATATGCCATGTTTCATAACATGCTCTACACTAGAATGAAACATTTTCATAGTCAATCTTTTGGACCTAAACATAGTTTGGAGCCATGAAATTAAAATTAGCAGGAAAATCCTTCTTGAATTCCATCTCCACACATAATATGGCATAATTAGTATTAAAAAAAAAATTAGTGTCACGAATACAATAATAAAACTTTCCTAACACATTATTGATAGAGGATATCAATGGAAGATTCAAAAAATGAAGAAGAATGTTCAGAAGTCTTACCCAAACTAGAGCCATGGATATTGATGTTGTTACTAGATCAAAAGTGGGAGTTTAGGACTGCATCAAGAGACCAACACTACCCAAAAATGATGACCGTACTTCTTAAATGATCTTCTTTTCCTCCAAATATTTTCAAAACCCACAAAAAAAAGCCACATGCTATAGGGAAATATTCAATTCACCTGCCAAAAGAGGTTTGCATGTCTCAAAGATCCATTTGTGAAAATTTTTCATTGGTAGCCAAAAGCCATTAACCTACAAACAAAACTTTGCTCTACAAGTTTATTTTCACAACTAAAAGCTTCGTCATCCAAAGGAACATTGAGGGAAGTAACTTCATGAACCACTAGAATACCAAAACCAAATTTTAGCATGGAACTATACGAAACTGAAGAAGATATTGCTTGACTGAAAACCATGGTTGCAAGAGAAACTGACTCTTTCACCAAAATCGTTAACATTCACCAATGAAAACATTGCAAAACAAATTTGCAAAATATTCACGTAACCAAAGGATAGATTGACTAGCTAGAGAAAAACCCTAGCTTCTACAAGGGTTTTCCTAACTTTTTCCATCCATATCTTTCATATTTTTATTAGCACAGATACAAATGTCATTTTTTAGTAGTTTAGATATTAGTTAATATCTCACTCATAAAACTAAAAGATGAAAATATCATTTGGATTTTATTTATGAAACATATCCTCTTCTAAAGTGGAGAACATTGATTTGATGTGCCTTTTTCAAACATCGGTTATCAATTCGATCTTTAATTGAAATAATAAGTTTTTTTTTTCTTGCCAAATTTGTAATATTGAATATACTATGATTCTATAAATAATAAAGAGAAATATGTTAGACAGTATGTAAAATTTAAAAAATGAGAAAACAATAAATATTGAAATTATGTTGATATGAAATAATAAAATAGTGTATCAAAAATTATTCAAAAATGTGCTGCAGATAATTTTAATATTTTAATATTTTTATGTCATAAGGCATTTCCCTTTGGGAAGAATTCCCCTAGCTACCACTTTTCACTCTTTAGGACCATTCGACTGAATGTTATACAATTGAAAAATTTTTAGCCATTGGATCCACCACCGACTACTATAAACTTATTTCTTCAATTGTCAACCAATTACTTGATTTACATCATTTGATGCAAATTATGCTTAATCGTTGGGTGCCACGAATTGATAGGTCATGTGTTGTGGCAAGAATTGAAAGACCTACCCAATATTTTTTTCTTTTAGTTCCCTAAGTTTAGATAGCGTTTTCGTCCCTTGACCAATTGAATTACATTGACAGTCGACCAGGATTTTTGAACCCAGCTTCGCTGATTCCTCATCTTTCACCTTTTTCAACATTTCAAAAAATAGAGAAAGAAAGGGATGGGATATTGCAATCTATGCCAAGTCTAGTGCCAATGAATCCCTTCCATGGTCTCAAGGATGGCATTAAAGTGCCATTTTGGGGGGGAAATCAAGGGGTGGTTTTGAAGGACATGGGAAAGAATGACTAAAATCTGAAGAATTTGACTTGAAAATCAAAATCCAATTGAAAATTCTAACCAAGGTGGAGACGATCTAATTAATTTTCAACAAATTGTTGATAATTTTATCATACACTATTTTCTTATGGGGTTCATATTGTTGGGATTTAGAAGCCCCATAAGATAAAAAATCATCCCACAGAAGAAAAAATGAGCATAATTTAACTATAGAGTTGTTGTGTTGAAATTAATGTTTATTCGTATAGCTAATCTAATAACACACATCATGGTAATGTCTATGTTGATATTAGTTGTACTACTTTACTTTGGTATTCAAAATTTTGATTTCAATTCATCTGTGTATTATGGTTAGAGCAATCATTATGGTTAGAGAAATCAAAAGTTTGGGCGATAGGAGGCCTCTAGAGAGTGGAATTTATCCATCTCATGTCAATGGGAATGGTGTGGGGATGTCTAAAGAGGAGGTGCAGAATCTACCTACCTTTGAATTTAAACATGGTGGTATGTATATTACGTTACATAGAATTGTTTGCAATGATTCTGAAAGTAATGATGATAGGATTGATAATGGATTATGGATGCATGAATTTGAATGTTCAGAGTGTGTTGTTTGCTTGGATGGATTTTAGATGGGTGAGACATGCAACCTGCTACCTCTTTGTAGGCACACTTTTCAAGTAGAGTTTCTGGATTCATGGTTGTCTAAGAACCACTTGTGTCCCATTTGTAAGAACAACGGTTAGCAACATGGTGGGGAAAGAGGGACATTGGTGATGGAGAATGTGTTATAGTTGGCCCATGTTGGGGGATGTTGGATGGGGCGTGGCACTAGATATATTTATATCGGGGTTTCTCTACAATGAGGGTTAAGAGGAGAGATGAGGTTTACTTTTCATTAGTCTGAGATGTCTAATTTGGTGTCCAATCCACCTTCATCATCAAGATATTTTACTATTGATGAACATCTGGTTTGCTTCTCTATTTACCTTAATAAATATTAATAATGTTGATAAAACCATATTTATCAATTGAACACCACCCTTTTCGCAATTTAACATGACTTCAAAATAAAAATAAAATTTCCAACTCTAATACAAAACCAAGATGAAGACGATCTGATTTAGTTTCAACATATTGTCAATAATTGTATTATACACTATTTTTTGGGGGGTTCATATTGCTGGGATTCAGAAGCCCCATGATATTGATAATACAAAAAATCATCCCATAGAAGAAGAATAAAGCATAATTTAGCTCCATAGATCTTGTGCTGGAATTGATGTATGTTTGTATAGTTACTCTAATAACACGCATCATGCTAACATCTGGACTCTATGGTGATATCAGTTGTACTACTTTTCTTTGATATTGGAATTTTGATTTCAATTCATTTGTGTGTTATGGTTAAAGAAATCATAAGTTTTATCGAAAGGAGGCCTGCAGAGAGAGGGATTTCTTCTTCTCCTGTCAGTGGGAATGGTGTGGGGATGTCTCAGGGGGAGGTGAGGAAGTTTCCTTCCTTTGAATATAAACATGGTGGTATGTATATTATGTTACATAGAATTCTTTGCAATGATGCTGACAATAATGATGAGAGGATTGAGAATGGATTATGGATGAACAAATTTGATTGTTCAGAATGTGATGTTTGCTTGGATGGATTTCTGAGGGGTGATACATGGTGTTACACCGAACAAGAGTGATCTCCCTAGATCTTTGACGAAAACTAGAAACAAGAAAGACAATTGAACTAGCCCTTTCCCTAAGTTGAACTTGTTTCAATTATAAGAATTAAATATAATGGATGAGCCTCTTACCTATTTCATGAAATTCTCGATGAATATCCCTTGTTGTGATTCGATGCAGCTCTTCAATGCTTGATAAAACCTACAAACATCAACCATAAAAAGATCAAAATCATATGCGATATAATAATCCAAAAAAATTAACCTAATGATAAAGGAGATTAGGAATTGAATTTTCATTAATAAACATTATAAACAATTGTAAATCATTCATTATTCCAATAAGAAAAATCAATGGGAGAAAGTGTTCATTTGTATTAATCAAAGATTAAGAGGATCCTTACAACCTTCACCTTGATGCTATGAGGTCCCTCCCAAATTCCTTCAATCTCCTCCTTAAATGACAAGCTTTCTAATCTCAAACCAAAAGCATAAGTTTGTCTTCTCTGAGTTCTGACCGCCTCAATCCCTCTACCTTCTAGTCATTTTATAGCCCAGGAGGAAGAAGTTTCAAATCCTAAAGAGGAGGATGAGACTCCTTCATTAGGGGATTAGGTTACCATGATAAAATGGATTAAGAGACATCATCTCAGGGTTATAGTCAAATAGTCATTACCTGGAAGATTTTAGTTGGGAAATATTCTACCAACTATGTTTCTAGAATGTAATTTTTATTTTTACTTCCTTGAACTCACCTGCGCAAGTTTATAGTGGCAGACAGAGCGTAGCTTTGCACTATTATCAGAGTTAGTTCTATCGAATGCACCAGAAACTCTAGAAAAATTAGCGCAGATGGAAATTAACAAGATGTGACAGCTATTTTCCCTAAATTTCTCAACTACTTCAAAATATTTTGGGTTGTGTGACTCTTGAGGGAGTTGGTTCAAACATGTTCACAGATGGTAAAAAGACCCATAAACTGATCAAGTGTCATGGCAACAAATTGACATGTAACAGATTTCCCCCTAAAGTGTGAAGTTTGCAAAATAAATTTAAAATATTCAAGCACTTTATCTTTCCAAGGATTGGACAAGAGCCAATGGTCAGAAGGCTACAGGAAACATTCAAGGATTATAATGCAAATATGTATCAAAAATCATCTTTGAGGTACGGATTCCTGATCTGAAATTCACTCTTGAGTGATCTTAGTTAATTAATCAATGAATGAAGGTATTACAAACTCATGTGTTGGTGTGTGTCTATGTTATTTTAGGCAACGAATCAATTATATTTCAAAATACGCAAACACTGGAAGAATAGAAAACAGTAAGAGAAACATAGTAAGCAAATGCAAGAACACAACATATTTGATAAGGAGTTCACGCTATTCTCAAGGGTTACGTCTCGAGTCCAACTTTCAGTGGTGGCCTTCTTTTATTGTGTCTTTAAAGCAGAGATTTACAATGAGGAGCTCAATTTGAGTCTCCTGAAGTAGAGGATGCTTAGTAGGGTGGTTCTTAGATTCCCCAAGCCACTAGAGTGCACAGACTCTTTTCCTTTCCAAGTCTTGACCTCTCTGGTCTTTAATGGGATGAGACTAATGGTGCTCAATTCCCAACAGATATCCTCACAGGGATGGCTTGAAACTCTCAAGCATGGTTCTATCTGCTCAATGCTGCCTTAGGTCAGCTCAACTCTCTGTTTTCTGCTTCTTGCTTCACTATCTTTTCTTCGCTCTCGCTCCCTATGTCTTCATCTTCTGTCTGTTCTGTTCTCTATCAGTTCATGGCTTAAAGCCAATTTGTTCTCGATTGTTTGCTTCCTCTTCTACCCCTTCGGATCGCTTGTTGTTGTTCATTTGGAGTTACCTGCCCCTGTGTCATCGCCAACACCTCACAAGGAGGTGGCCACTTGTCCTCTCACGAACTATGTCAGCTCTTCCTTGATGGTTCGGTATTTCAATTATACTATGGAATGACTCATCTGCCAACTCAGTGGTCAAATCAAACTTCAAACTTTTATATGCCATGGCTTAATTCTCCTATCAAATCTGGTTTCTCCATCAGGTGCAATCTCCGCTCTCAGATCTGGAGCCCCCATATCCTATGGTGTTCACTCATTTCGCGCAGTTGACTTGCTTGACTGTTAATGCACGATAAGAGGTGGTTTTCTCTCTCATCTACCAGATGTGCATCATGCGCTAAATGGAATTGCTCATTTTCTACTAAATCCGCTTATCACCCCAATGTACCTCCGATATACCGCAGGTTCTGGAGCGCGGGGCCTGCCTTTCACCTTAGCACTTTCCACAGAGTTTCCCATCTTCCCATGTGATTGAGCGCTCAGGGATTTTCCTTTTATAGGGGTTTCACCCAACCCGCATTAGAAATGGCCTCTGTTTCCTGGCCTGAGCTTCCTAACTGCCCATTTTGCCTCCAGCGCGGTCTCTATGGGCCTCGGTCAACATGCTTTGACTGAGGTCCTCGTCGTTCCTTTTTGGTTGCAAACTACCACTGTCCAAAGGTCTTCCTGATCACTCTTTATTCATGAATTTTGAAGTCTGTCCTGATTTGATATAGTCATGGAACTTTGATAATTTTTCACAGATCCAATTCGGATCATGGCCTTCCCACTGAAAAAGATTTTGGACCACCAAAAGTTGGTTTTCAAGCATCGACTAAGTGAGGGTACAATTGTCTCACTTATCCAATCTCTATCCACTTTTCACTGCTCAGCTTTGAACCCTTAAGCCCAATTCTGAGGTACTCAACATCTCCTTTGCATGTTGTCCTCACCTTCCTGTCCATAACTGTGTCTTCCTGCAATTCATTAAGATATTCAGGTAACAGGTCATCAACAGAAGGCAATTGACTCTGCTCTTCGGGATCCTCAATTAGTGAAGGTTCAAACAATCTCAAGCAATTTGCATTTATGACTGAGTAGATGTGCATGTAAGCTAGTAGATCAAGGCAAAAAGAATTCTGACCAATCTTCTCAAGTATCTTGAAGGGTCCATACCTGATAGGCTTTAGCTTTTGTTAGGTCACTATAATACTAGTGATTCCCCCATTACTATTGTAGTTGTATCCCTTATTAATATTGTTGTGCCCCTATTGTCTCGATATTTTTATTACTGTGCCCCATAGAATCCCTCTATTGTTATTTTTGTGGCTTTATATTATTATTGTTAGGTCGGCAGGGTTATATTGTGACTCCTTAGACTCCTATATATAGTAAGGAGGTTTTGTCATTTGAATCATCTAAGAATTGTTCGAAGAGGCTGGATTCTAAGGCGTTGATCTATCTTTTCTATCTTTTCTTGAGCTAATTTCATAACACTGTGCCTATAGATCAAGGTCCGTTGAAGAAGTACCGAGCATAAATGGCGAAGGTAAAGAGAATGATCCTTGATGGAGTGAAGGATCATGTAGTTTGTCACATCGCTAGCAGAGGGACTGCTAAGGAGATGTGGGATGCATTGTCTACGCTGTATAAGAGATCTTTTGAGTAGTGAAAGATGTACTTACAACAGATGCTGAGATCTGCACAAATGCAAAAGGGGAAGCGCATAGATCCGTTCCTCACGAAGCTTCAAGAGACTCTGGACGAGTTAGCAACTGTGGGGTCTACACCTCAAGGGTCTGAGTTGGTTAGACTGGCCCTCAATTCTGTCTTAGATGAGTGGCAAGTCCTTGTCCAGTGTATCCTGGGCAAGGTGACTTTGCCAAATTGGGATGATATGTGGGCAACTCCTAAGCAAGAGGAGTTGAGGAGAGACTTGGTTGTGTAAGCTTGACGGAAGCAACAACAGTGGGTCAAAGCCCAAGGAGGAGGAAGAAAATGCAACCCTTGCATCCAAGGGGCAGCAGAGGCAGAAGGACATCTCGAAGATCAAATGTTTTAGGTGTGGTGAAATGGGTCACAAAGATGAGAAGCATGATCCGAACGCTGCACCCACGAAGATTGAGGAGGAGTTCACCATGACAGTCGAGATACCTCCAGGATGGAGGTGGGCTGATTTAGCTCTGTAGCTCGAAAGAGTTACAAATGGACAGGATACCTGAGGAGCCCACCTGTCAGGTCATTACGTTGCTACGGGAGCCCATATCAGGAGTAGTAGGATGGACTAAGTGTCAGATGGTGCAGAGGAGTGTTGGAGCGACAGATACAATGGCTAGATTGCCAAGTCTGAGCAACATAGCATAGAGTTGCAACAGTGCAGTAGCTGCAACAATGCAATGGCTTTAGAGTGATAGCGTGGGACTAGCAACAGTCAGATCTTCAACATCGAGATGCATCTATGTTGAACACTTGTTTTGTAATTTGGGATGTTTTTTCGTTGTTGATGTAGTAGTAGCAACAATTTGCATTGTAGGGGCAGTTGGCAGTGACAGTGCCAGCGACAACATGGATGCATAAATTCAGAGGGAGCTGTAGTACGGATGTTGTGTTGACAATGCCAGTGTTAACAACAATAGAGTTGCAGCAACAACGTAATGGTTGGTGGACAACATGTTAAACATCAGCAACGCAGATGACAATGTTATGAAGTTAGGGTGATGCTTCAGTGGGAGGCATTGCTAGAGCACATTCCTCGCTAAGAGGAGTGTTGATTTCTGGTAGCATTGAATGTGCTCTAAGTTTCAAATTTTGCAGGGCGACTTGGGCACATGTATTCCAAAGAACCCAAAAAGCATTTTGGGAAATTCCACCCGGAGACAATTTTAGTAAAATAATTAATTATTTTTAATGGGACTCTAAGTCTAAACTTAGGAAATTTAAATAATTAATGGGTATTAATCTAATTGTGGGTGGAGCTTTTAGAAGAAGATGAGGATCAAGCATAAATGATCTTAGCCATTGATTAGCTTCTAATATGGGCCGTTGAATGTCAACAAGAAGATTATTTAAGGAGGCTTGAGGGTCATTTGGAAGACATGCACAAAATTGATTAGTCAGATCGAATTGCTGAAGCTAGGCACAACACATTGATTTGTAGTGATCTCGTAGAGAGGGGCAGAGGGAGTTTTGGCTGGAGGATCTTCTCTGGAGCCAAGACTACTCAGAAGAGAGGCAGAGACACATAGAGGAGGCAACAGAAAGGCCAAAGAGGGTGACGTATAGCAAGGAAGGGCTCACGCGGGCCCCACGTAGAGCAACACAAAAGCCTTCCATGTAGAAGTCCGAATTTACTAAGGAGGCTAACAGTTCTGAGTCGGGAGGGCTAGAATCAGCTCCAGAAGGCAAATCGATTCCTAGTAGAGGTGACACAGTGCCTTAGAGGTTGACGCAGTGCCTTAGAGGTTGACGCAGGGTCCACACAGAAGTAGCCGGGGATTCGTAGGTTCAACTGCCGGATCAGCTGGGACTTGCAGTGTAGAGTGAGATAATCTCACTAATTTCTTCTGCTGAGTGATATTCTTTGCAACTAGATTGCCATGAAGGCATCCAGAAGTTGTATTTAGAAATACTTATGCTTAATAATAAAGACCCTGAGATCTGCAGCACCTGTTTTCCGCACATGGTTTTTCCGGGGACGTTTGTCCAAAAATAACTGTCATTTGTGTGTATCTTTCTCTATTGTGCAGTTTCTTGTTTCACCATATTATTTAATTGGTGTAGGCTTTAGTGTATGTATTTCGGTGTTTGCCATAGGAAACTGCAAATAACTTGTTCATGTAAATCTAACAAGTAGGAGAAATGTCATCAGTTGTTGCAGTAGGGATTCCTGGGTTTAAGGAATTTTCACGGGCTACTATGGTGATAGTGAGTAGTATTCTTGTTGTACCTATAGGCTTTTTTGTTGAGGTTAGGATATTTCTTCCTGGGGTAAAGTTCGAGAACAAGTTCCCTTTGTGAATATAGAATTTCTTGACTAGGTCTCTTTTAGGGAAGAAGAGTTTCAATGAGATCGAACCTTCCTAGGACTTGGCCTCGAGAAATTTATTCCCAAGCTGTTGGGTGCAATTGTAATTCATGTTGTCGGTGGATGCTGACATAGTCCTTGCCCCCATGTTTTTGGTTTTCAGTATTTGGAATTGCTGAAGTCTTTGCTGTTGTTTATCCTCCCCTAGCTGTTATTGTATTCAATGGAAAGTTTATTGACATCGATATCATAGCAATTACCTCTTCATGTTGAGAGGGAAATCTTAGGTGAAGTTTTGTAAATTATGTCACTTGATTTTCTGAAGATGCATTGCTCTATGCCAAGACTGAAACTACTTGAAACAAACAAACTTTTATATACATTGTTGGAAAGGGAACTTTCCATTTGAGGGATTTCCCTATCTTTGGCAGCAATCAAAATAGTGTCCTCCAACAAGGGAGGGAGTGCTGACCACTATAAATACATTGTTTTCCATTTGCAGAATCTGTTTTAGTACTACATTAGTTTTAGTGTCACTGGTGAGAAAAAATACTTTTGGTAAAGTTAGTCTATTCACAGAAGCTGAAGATTTGTCTTTATCTTCTCTTCATTTTTTTGGGATAATTTATTATTGAGTAATGTGGAATGCAACTTTGAGGAGCAGATCTCCCACTCTTTTTTGCTCTTCTGCTGAATGCTTGCCTTGAAATCCTGAAGGTTTTATGTTGGCATGTTGATATAATTGACGGAAGAATTTTTTGTATAAGAGTGAAGATATTTATGGACAAATTATGCACATAGATTTCTTATTTGAAAATGCTGCATATATTACTTCGTAGAAAAGTTATGATAGATTGAATTTTTGTTTCATGAATCCTTGTGTTAATACTATGTTTATAAACCTTAGTTTTCAGTTCACTTGTTCCCTTCTCTTCGCAATGCCAGTTTTTTCCTGATTTCATGTGCTAATCCTTTTGGGAAATTGGTGACAAGAAGCTGGATAATTTAGCTAATACTAAGATGAGAGTACTGTTTGTTGCAAAGTAGATTTGCTTTCTCCTTATGTCTCTAATCTTGATTTTGTAGGTAGACTATACAGGCTTCACAACTATAAATCCTCAAAGATTTGGTCAAAAATTTGTTGGAAAGGTTTGGATCATGTTCCATTGTGGGGTTAAATTCTAGAAGGAACCATTGCTTTTTAAAGTAATTATTTAAATGAAATCTTTATTTTGTCAATAATCTTGATAAAATGGATATGACCATTGGACAGGTTGCAAATCCACACGACATTCTTCTCTTTTCAAAGGCCACACGAAGGCAGCAATCCATGGACGGTAAGGTTTTATATTATCGATTTAAATGCCGAAATATTTACATATTAATTTTTGAACAATTGATGCATATGACTCGTTATTGAGCCTTGTGGCAGTGTCATATTGTTTTTCATTATACTGACTTCTATTGTTCTCTTTCCCATTTTTATTGTCCTTTTCATTTATTTTTTATTTAAACGTAATCTTTATTTGATATTGTGGAGAATATTTCACCACAGATTGATTGGGTTGATAAGCTTCAGAACCTTTTATTTTTCCCGTGAAATGTGGATATGCTAACCACTATCTCAGGATCATAGCCAAGAAGAATCTTTGTAGATGTTATTCAAAAAGTATTATCACAGAATGCTCAGAGTTGTGATTTTGAGTGCATAGCCTTGCTGTTCTTTCCAGTGTCCTGTGGATGAGATGTAGATCATCATACTCTTAGGATCAATCTCTCACATAGTCTCATTACTTCTTGATTGAGAAAAAATCATTACTTGTTCAAGTTTCATAAATAAAGTAGCTTGCAAATGTCATTACTGCAGGCTTCATAAATGTTGGAGCACATGTATTAGGCTTGTGTAATCAACTTATAGGAACAACAAGTCTGAAAGGGATTCTAGAGGATAGGCTAAGCAATACCATGCTTGCATTCAAGCAAGACAACACAAATAATGAGGAGTTTTTCAGAGTATTTAAATTTGGAAATGGTTTCCTAAATGTTTGAGTATTTTGGATGCAATCAGTTGGAGTTTATCTTTGGGGTCGGGGATATGCCAAATGTCAAAAGCTTCCATCTTGATTTCATCGTTTGTAGTACTAGAGAACTATGTGATCGTTTACATGACAATGTGCCTATTTGATCTTCAAAGGTTTGAAGATATGAAGAGAATCTATTTGGTTGTATTCAGAACTTTTGAATCACTCATTTATTCACCCGAATTGTGCAATATTTTAGATATGTTAATAGGTTTGAGCAAATGTTGTTTTTTGAATATTCATTTTCAACCTTTCTAGTTGTCTCACATACCTTACATAACTGTTTTTGAAGAATTAATTGAGCATCAGGGCTTTTAATCATGGTGAGAGGTACAAAACCATTTTAACATGGTACAAGAGTAAGCACAAAGAAGCTTAGATTGTTGCATACTATGTGCCATTCTTCATGTACCAAGTCTTTTGGACCATTGGTGTTATGCACCTGTGAATAAAATATACTTGCATATGAGAATGCACAATGATATGCGGGAACAAAATATTGATAATTTGATAGTATGATGTTTTACGAAGGACAGTGCTCTTGTATAAATGCAAGTGAAAGATCATATTAAAAGGTTGTGACTCAGTGTTGTGAAACTGGTAGGTATCTGTCGAGCAAGGTGGTTCCTGAGGCTGAAACAGCTAACTGCGCGTAAATTGCCTTAAAACTCACTATTGTCAAAATGTGTCTCAAACTTGGGAAATTTTCCCAAACCTGGCTTAACTCACATGTAGTTGCCAAACTTAGAAAACACGTACCCCACGGTTTTGCATCGGAGAAAAATCCAAACTCGAGGTTTTAAGAGGGAAAAAATAGGGGCAGGCCTCCAACAAAACCCTAAATCTATTAAATCCCCCAAAAACACTCATTATACATTCATTTTTGCATTTCATATTCACTGTTCACAGAGAAGCATTTTCCAGTAATGCCTTTTACCTTGCTTGGAGATCAATTGGTGGTTGGAGTCTAACTTGGAGATCCATTCTATCGACCTACTAGAGATTGCGTAAAAGGTGGAGACTTCAGGGAAAAGCCATCTGCATGTTCAAGTTCAATTTCTGATTTTGCAGAAGGCATTTTCATTGACAGCCAAGTAGATTTCTGATACTTCATTTTGATTTATGTGTTAACTTTTCGGGGATGAATCATCAGCCTACAACTCTAGAGTCTAGACTATCTCCTATTCTTCTTTGTTTCCTATCTGTGATTCTTCACTGTCAATAGCTCCTAAGTTCAAATTCAAGAGGCTGCTTGATCAATCATGGGAATATGCTGCCCCAATTGAATCAGGTGATGACAAGGAACTCGAGAGAAACTACTGTAATGACAAAATGCAAATTGTTGTTTGGGGGTTGGGGGGGTATTACCACTTTTTTTGGCTGGGGTACCTATACTAAATTTTTTTGTAAACACAACAGTTTGTGGCACGGCATACCCTTCATTTATGATCTGATTGCATTCTGATTTTTGGTTACATTCACATTTCCCAAGGAAGTTCAAGTTGTTCAAGGCACTTCACATATATTGATGCATTTGTTACACCTCCCAAGGCAGTTTTGGGGCTGTTCATGGACACTTGGACACCTCTTTTGCATGCCATTTGTAACATCATTGAGTGCTGTCCTTATTGATCACCTTATGCGCTGATGTGGAGGGCCGTTTTGTGTTGATTTGGGTTAGCATTGGATGTGCTCTAGCCACGAAATTTGGTGGAGAGGTTAGGGCACAAGAGATCTCCAATACTCAGAAAGGGTTTGGGCAAATTCTAAAGAGTTTGGGAGATATTAAAATAATTAATATTTTTAATAGAGTCCCTAAGTCTAAACTTAGGGAAATTAAAATATTAATGTGAATTAATATAAAACTGTGTTAGAATGGTCCAAAAGACATGGATCAAGCTAGATCTAATCTTAGCCGTCGATTAGGGACTTAATATCGGCCTTTGATATGTCAACGAGAAATGTATAAGAGGAGTCTTGAGGGTCACTTGGAGAACACACCAGAGTGATCAATCATTCTATTCTCTAGAGTGGGGTTTGCTAAGAGAGATAGAATCAGTGATCAGTTGTAGCGAGGGGCAGTGAGTACGAGGCAGAGAGGCAGGGACAGTGCCAAGAGACCAGCGGAGAAGCAGAGAGAGGCAGAAGTAGAGCTAGAGGGAGCCACACAAGGGCAGCAGAGATTGCGTAGATCCAGAAGGGCATGCGTCATCCACGCAGAGGCTGCAAGAGTGATGCAGAGAGCCAGAGAGGCTGCGTAGAGCCCCAGTAGGCTGACGTAGAGGGTTTTAGGCTGACGCAGAGGCCAGTAGGGCTGACGCAGAGGCCAGTAGGGCTGACGCTGGGCTTTAGATTGTGCTGGAGAGGGATTTCGTGGAGTAGGATTTCCAAATACCTGCTTCCGAAGAGAGGTATTGCTGCCATATTTTTTTTTATCTCTGTCGGGTTAGCTAGTTTGGCACCTAGTGTACTCAGAAAAGAGTTGCTTAATAATAAAACCCTCAGATAGCTGCACCGGTTTTCTCGCATTGGGTTTTTTTGGGGACATCAGTCCAAAAATAACAGTGTCATTTGTGTGCTTGTTTCTGTTTCCCTCAGTTGATGATCTGTAATATGTTGAGTATGCACTTGTATTTATTTTCAGTATTTACATGGTAAATAACTTGTTAATTAACAGAACAAGTAGGTAGGAATGAATCAGTAAAGTGCATGGAGGGTTTCTAACTGGTAGACTTAGAAACTTCAACATTTTGCACACATGGCAGCAGTGGGCCATTACTCGAGAATTTGATGAGGTATGGGCATGGATCCTCGTTTGGAGCCTTAGTTGGAGGCTTTGGACCTCTGCTTTGAATGGTCTATAGGGCTGTTATCATAGATATGGCCTTTGATTGGAATGGTACTACTTTCCCCTTGAGGTCGTTGGTTGGGAGTTGTACCATTCTTTGATGCTACACCATGGTTGAGGGCTTGGACCACTAGCTTGTGTTGGAATGTTGGAGACTTTTTGACATGGGAGATCACTTGTCACCCTTGAAGGCTCGAACCATGGAGGACATTGACCATTTCCATCAATTTGGGTACCTTTTGAGGCTGGACATGGCACCATGGACCATCTCTTCTATTGCTTATAGGATCAATGCCCCTATTTTGAGGCATTATTCAACAAGTCAATTCGTTGAAGTTTCTAGGTTTACTTAGTTTAGAAACCCTTCATGCACTTTTTCTGATTTATTCCTACCTACTTGTTATTTTTCTTTAACAAGTTATTTACAAAGTAAATACTGAAAATAAACACCAGTGCATGCTCAACATATTACAGATCAACAACTAAAAGAAACAAGAACAAACACACCACATGACACCATTATTTTTCGACCAATATCCTCGGAAAAACCCAATGCGGGAAAACTGGTGCAACTTTCTGAGGGTTTTCTTATTAAGCAATATCAGAGTACAATCTAGGTGCCGAAACTGGCCTACCCAACAGAGAATTTCCTTAGCAGCTATACCTCACAGTTTGACAGAAATCTCCTGGTTGAAACCTCGAAAAATCCTTTCGACAGCTCTTCAGCACAAAGCTACTCCTGCAACCCCAGCGTTTGCCCAATCTGGACTGCGTCAGCCCCTCTCTATCTCACGCTGGCCCTATGTTAGCCTTTCTAGGCCTGTGTTAGCCCCAGGAGGCCCTGTGTCAGCTTTGGGAGCCTTTGCGTCAGTTGCGTTAGCCCCTCTGGTGCTCTGCGCAGCACTTGGCTGCCTCTGCGTCAGCTGCACTTGCTCCTTTGGTGCTCTATGCAGAACTTGGTTGCCTCTGCGTGGCCTTGCGTGACCCCTTGCGGGCTCTGCATCAGCCTTCTTCGCTGTTGCATTGCTCTCCAAACACAATCTCTGCGTTCTCTGTTTCTCTGAACTCAATGCCCCTCAGCTGCTTTTCCGATCACTGATTCTATCTCTCTTAGCAAACCCCGCTCTCGAGAATAGAATGACTAATCATCCGGTGTGCTCTCCAAGTGACCTTCAAGCCTCCTATTATACTTTTCCTATTGATATCTCAGCGGCTGAGATTAAGTACCTAATCAATGTCTAAGATTAGATCTGGCTTGATCCATGTCTTTTGGACTACTCTAACACAGATTCATATTAATACACATTAATATTTTATTTTCCTCAAGTTTAGACTTAGGGACCTCGTTAAAAATATTAATTATTTTAATATCTCCTGATCTGTTTAGAATCTGCCCAAACCCTTTTTGAGTATTGGAGATCTCATGTGCCCCAACCTCTCCACCAACTTTTGTGGCTTGAAACAAAACAAAGACATATAGGATGAGGTTGCAAGTTGGAGAACTGGGTAGAAATTTTGAAATGCCACCTCCTTGTAATTTCTCCTCAAACATTTTAAGTTCAATCATTTCCTTTCCTTTTTTCATGCCTTGAATAAGTCTAGGAGCTCAACGTTCATTGGACAGTTTTAGTGGAAGTTAATGGAGGTAAATGATGTACTGAGTGTTAGCTTTTGGGGTTACTTTGAAAGTGTTTACACCATGCTTCAGGGTGCTTCATAGGATATGTTAAGATTCCACTTTTCTAAGCTGTTACAATCACTTTAGCCCAATTTTTTTCTTTAATTTGCAATCTTTCAATACAATTTATTCTTTCAATTATCAAGAGCAATTGTAGATGGAACAATAAATGCAATAGACAGTAGAAGGCAATCAACAACAATAAGAGACACAAGGATTTGTTCAAAGACCAAGGAAAACCCCCACAAGGGGGAAAACGGTTTCAAATTCTTTTTCTTATTAGATTGTCATGAAATGTTCAACAAAGAGAGAGTACAATGATCCAATTCACCAATCACAATACTATACAACAAAACCAACCAAACAATATCCAAGAGACGAGCCCAATAGATAGATCTGATTCAAATCAGAGTTTCCAAGCCTACGGTCAATAGTTAACGTTTGCAGTCAACTGTCAAAAGTATCTTAGGTAATAGCAACACGTAGATAGTGACCATGCGAGCGACTGTAGCTCTCCAATGGCAGGGAGCACCCTATGATGCGAGCGGCTACAACTGAGAATTCCCTGTTCCAACCCTGCGACTACAAATCAAATTCCCTTCTTCACATGTGTGAGCTTGGACGCTGCAATTTTGGACTTGTATGAACCATTTTCGTGAACCAACCTCAGACCTGTGCGAGCCAAAACCAAAGAAGAGAGAGAAGAAGATGCTTGTTGATGATATCCAAATGAGGTTCACTTGTATTTATATGCTTCCAAGGGTGTCCAATTTCTCATTAAAACTGATTTGTCCTTTTGTGCACATGTGGGTTTCCTCTTCAAAAATACATTTTTTCCTTGACCAAATTAAATGCTTCCAAGGGCTAGGAGGGTTCTTTCTTGATGAGGAACATTGTTCAAAGGAGGGAATTTGTCCATGTGCTGCCAAATTAACAAGATATGGATTGCATTTAACATTTGTGCTACCGTGATGGAGAAACATACTAGAGATAGCTTACTCATGGATTGCTAGACCTTGTGTTGAAGTTTATGGGTACATTTCCTTCGAGCATTGGAGACTTGGAGGGTATGATGGCGTTCTGCATGATGCTCATCACATGGAGAATTTGTTTCTTGCTTGGAGGATGATCCACTTGTTGATTTATGGTAGCATCATATGTGCTCTAAGGCTAAAAATTTGGCGGGAGGGTTGGACACATGTATTCCATAATACCTAGAAATTGTTTTTGGAAATTCCACTTGGAGACAGTCTTGTTAAAATAATTAATTATTTTTAGTGGGTGCCTAAGTCTAAATTTAGGGAATTAAAATAATTAAAGCATATTAATCTAACTGTGGGTGGAAATTTTAGAAGAAGACGAGGATCAAGTAAATATGATCTGAGTCATTGATTAGAATCTAATCTGGGTCGTTGATTACTCAACTGGAGGATTATAAGGACTTCGATGAGCATTTAGAAAATACACCGAGCAGATACTAAGTTACCCAAGTAAGATCGATTTTCTCATTGGTCGAAGTTCGGCAACAGGAAATCGAATCAGAGGGAGAGTTGCTGGTGAACAGGAGAGAGGACATCAACATTAGTCAGGAACAGAAGAAGATGCAGAGCAGAGGAGAGACAACGCTGAGATTGTGATGCTAGGACTGTGCAATCTCTACACAAAAGTTGACGCAGTGGGATGTAGAGGGCGCAGTAGGTCCTCTCTAGAGTCAGAATTTAGTTGAGAAGCGTGAGAATATCGTCTGTAATATTTCTCACAAAAATTCCTCTTCTATTCTGCTGGTTGTATCTTGTACATGAGATTTTTTGTTGAAGATTAATAAAGAAACCCTCATCTGTTGCACTGGTTTTCCCACATTGGGTTTTTTCCGGTGACAATTATCTAAAAATATTTGTCTTTGTGATTATCCTTGTGCTAGTATTTTTCCTTGCATTTACTTTCTGTAGTATTTTAATTGTGAAGGCTTTAGTAGAATTTATTTCGATATTTGCTGTAGAAACACTGTGAATAACTTATTTTTGAAATTATAAGTAGAAGAAATAATATCAATCACTGCAGTTGGATTTCTATTTAGAAATTTTGACATGGTATCAGAGCACAGATTGTGAGCAGAAAAGCTCAAAAGCAGAAAGGAAGAGGAGTTTGAAATTACTGCAGAGGCAACAATTCGAATCCCTAGCAAGAGGCGTAGTCCTTGGGCCAGAAGGTCGAAGTTTTGAGGAGAAATCCATTTCTCTGAGTGAGTCGACAGAGAAATTCGATCTCCAGATCAAAGC
Source organism: Pinus taeda (assembly GCA_000404065.3). Classification (NCBI taxonomy): domain Eukaryota; kingdom Viridiplantae; phylum Streptophyta; class Pinopsida; order Pinales; family Pinaceae; genus Pinus; species Pinus taeda. The sequence goes on along the minus strand of APFE030827466.1, from coordinate 221,343 downwards.
TTTCCAGAGGCAGAAGGGAGCAACGTATTTTTCCTTGCAGAGTAGATCTTCTGCTAAGACGCAGTTTTTTTTGGAGCAGTTGCTGGGATAGAAAAGTGTCAGAAATCGATAGGAAAAATAGTACAAAGAAGGATGGAAAATCAAGATGTCTCTGAATTATCTTCCAGATTGGAAGAAGAATTCACATACTTGTCAAGTTTAGCGTCAGTAGATGTTTGGTATATTGATAGCAGGGCTTCAGTGCATATGACTAGAGTACGAGAATATTTCTCGAGCTCTCAAGATGAGCAAATGGACTTCCAGATTACTATGGGAAACAGAACGAAGTGTACTCTAGTAGTAAGAGGCACCATAGCATTAAAGATGGAAGCAGGAACCAACATCTAAGCCACTAGTGTTCTGCAGGTGCCCGGGTTAGGAATGAATTTGATTTTAGTGTCCCAGTTACAGGACAAGGGTATGGTGTATACTTCATTGGAAGGAAAGTATACGTCAAACATCCAAGTTGGGAGAAGAAGATACAAATTGGAGCTCGAAGCAACAGACTATATAGATTGCAACTCGAGTCTCCAATGGCACTGATAGGCAACAATCATAATGGTGAAAATGTATTGATTGAACTGTGGCACAGGCGAATGGGGCACTTACACCATGGAGCAATGAGGATGCTCAAAGAGACTGTTACAGGGGTTCCAGTCCTTACTAATGAGCATGATGATGTATGCAGAGGATGCGCACTAGGGAAGTATGCTAAAGCAACTTTTTCTAGAAGTAAAAATAGAGAAGAAGTTGTATTGGGATTGATACACTCAAATATTTGTGGCCCAATGTCCATGACAACTCTTAGTGGTGGCGAATACTTTGTCACCTCTATTGATGATCACTCTAGAAAAACTTGGATCTATTTCTTAAAGACCATGGATGATGATCACTCTTTGTGCTGCCTCCTCTATGTGTCCCTCTACCTCTTTGCTAAGTCTCTAGGTGATCACTACAAATCACTGCGCTGCTCTAGCTTCAACAATTCGATTTGACTGATCAACTATCTATGTGTCTTCCAAATGACCCTCAAGCTTCCTTAAATAATCTCCTCGTTGACATTCAATGACCTAGATTAGAAGCTAGTCAATGGCTAAGATCATTTCTGTTTGATCCTCGTCTTCTTCTAGAAGTTACACCCATAGTTAGATTAATACCCATTAATTATTTTAATTTCTTAAGTTTAGACTTAGGGTCCCATTAAAAATAATTAATTATTTTAATGAAACTGTCCCTGAGTGGAATTTCTCAAAATGCTTTTATGGGTTCTTTGGAATACATGTGCCCAAGCCTCCCTACAAAATTTGAGACTTAGAACGCATCCAGTGCTACTAGAAATCAACACTCCCTCTTAGCAAGGGATGTGCTCTAGCAATGCCTCTCACTGAAGCATCACCTTGACTTCATAACATCGTCCTCTGTGTTGCTGATGTTTGACATGCTATCGACCAACTACTGCATTGTTGCTGCAACTGTACTGCTACTGACACTGCCACTGTTAACACTACATCTGTACTACAACTCCCTTTGAATTTCTGCATCTGTGTCGCTGCTGGTACTGCCACTTCCAACTGCCCCTGCATTGCAAATTGCTGCTGCTATTGCATCAACAATGGAAAAGCATCCCAAATTACTGAACAAGTGTTCAGCATAGATGCATCTCGATGTTGAAGATTTGACTACTGCTAGTCCCATAGTATCCTTATGAAGCCACTGCGTTGCTACTGCTATTGCACTGTGCCTCCCTGCACTGCTGCAACTCTGCACTATGTTGCTTGGACTTGGTGTTTTAGCCACTGTATTTGTCGCTCCAACACTCCTCTATACCATTTGACGCTTGTCCATCCTGCTACTGCTGATCTGGGCTCCTGTAGCTAGGAATTGATCTGTGAGGTGGGCTCCTCAAGGATCCTGCCCATTTGTAGCTCTTTCGAACTACAGTTCCAAATCTGCCCACCTCCCTCCTGGAGGTATCTCGACTTTCATGGTAAAATCCTCTTCTTCGATCTTCGCGGGTGCAACCTTCAGATCGTGCTTCTCATCTTTGTCCTTCTTTTTGAGAGGACACTGTGTAGCGTAGTGACCCATTTCACCACACCTGAAGCATTTGATCTTCGAGACATCCTTCTTCCGCTTCCGTTGCTCCTGCTGGCCCTTGGATATAAGGGATGCATTCTCTTCCTCCTCCTTGGGCTTCGACCCATTGTTGCTGCTTTTGTCGAGCTTACACTTGACTAGATCTCTCTCTAGCTCCTCTTGTTTATGAGCTGCCCACATCTCATCCCAATTTGGCGAAGTCACCCTGCCCATGACACTCTGGAAAAAGACTTGCCACTCATTTGAGACAAAATTGAGGGCCAGTCTAACCAACTTGGACCCTTGAGGTGTAGACCCCGCAGATGCTAACTCGTCCCGGGTCTCCTGAAGCTTCGTGAGGAATGAATCTATGTGCTCCCCCTTCTGCATCTGTGCAGATCTTAGTTTTTGCTCTAAGTACATGTTCTGCGGCTGGGAAGATTCTTGATATAGCGGTGCCAAGGCATCCCACATCTCCTTAGAAATCCCTCTACTAGCGATGTGACAAACCATGTGATCCTTTACTCCATCCAGGATCATCCTCTTGGCCTTCACCATTTCTTCAGCAGATCTTGATCTGTAGGCACAAACACCACGTTGTCGACATAGGTCTTGAGAGAATGCTCATCTAGAATTAATGACATTCTTGCCTTCCAAATGAAGTAGTTGGATGCCCCATCCAGCCTGTCCTGATCTCTCAACCCACTAGTTGCCATCTCTGCCCCGAAAATGTCGAACTGCTCCTCTCTGCTTCCTACTGCTGTTGCTCAGCCAATAAGAAAACAGACTACTTGGCAGGAAATCTACTGAGGAAAAGTTCCCTCACTGTGCTTCTCTTCTCCCTTCTGACGTCTTTCTTCCTAGCAAAAACACCTTGCAGAAAAACTGTGTCCCACCAGCTCTTCCTCATGATGAGGCTTCAGTGCTGCTCCCTCCACTGCGGGAAGATTTCAATTTGGAATCCCTTCTCTTTGTCGACTCACTCAGAGAGAGACTACCTCGAAATTCAGCCCTCCTGGCTTGGACTACGCAAACCCCTCTAGGGATTCAAATTGTTGCCTCCTGCAGCTATTTCAATCTCTTTTTTGTCAGTGCTGGGATCTCTGGCACTGTTCTTCTTGCTTTACTTGCACTGCTTTGATACCATGTGAAAATTCCTTAAACTGGAATCCCTACCGCAACCATTGATGATATTTCTCCTACTTGTTAGATTTACATGAACAAGCTATGTGTAGTCCTACAACAAACATCAAAATAAATACACTGTAGCCTACACCAATCAAATAATATGCTGAAACAAGAACTGGACAATAGAGAAAGATAAAACACAAACGACAGTTGTTTTTGGACAAACGTCCTTGGCAAAGCCCAATGCGAGAAAATTGGTGCAACAGATCTAAGGGTTTTTATCATTAAGATGAAGTATTTCTGAATACAACTTCTGGATGCCTTCCTGGCAATCCAGTTATAGAGAATAACACTCGACAGAAGAAATTAGTGAGTTTACCTTACTCTACACTACAAGTCCCGGTTGATCCGACAACTGAACCAATGAGTTCCTCGTCTACTTCAATGCTACCCTATATGTGGGCCTGTGTCAGCCTCTAAGGCCCTACGTCACCTCTGCTGGAGATTGAGTTGCCTTCTGAAGCCTATTCCAACCCTCCTGGCTAAGAAATGTCAGCCTCCAGCAAATTCAAACTTTTGTATGGGAGGCTTTGCGCTGCTTTTCTTGGGGCCTGTGTGAGCCCTTCTTGGCTCTTTGTCACCCTCTCTGTGCTGCCTCCTCTGTGTCTCTGCCTCTCTGCTGAGTATTCTTGGCTCCGAAGAAGATCCTCTAGCCAAAACTCCCGCTGCCTCTCTTTGCATGATCACTACAATCACTTCGCTGCTCTAGCTTCAGCAATTCGATTTGACTGATCAACTCTCTGTCTGTCTTCCAAATGACCCTCAAGCTTCCTTAAAAATTCTCCTCGTTGACATTCAATGGCCCAGATTAGAAGCTAATCAATGGCTAAGACCATTTCTGCTTGATCCTCGTCTTCTTCTAGAAGTTACATCCACATTTAGATTAATACCCATTAATTATTTTAATTTCCTAAGTTTAGACTTAGGGTTCCATTAAAACTAATTAATTAGTTTAATAAAACTGTCTCTGAGTGGAATTTCCTAAAACACTTTCTGGGTTCTTTGAAATACATGTGCCCAAGCCTCCCTGCAAAATTTGAGACTTAGAGCACATCTGATGCTACCGGAAATCAGCAATGAATAATGATGTAAATCTGAATAATGTTATGATGTTAAGGGATGAACTTAATGTGTTAATGAAGAAATGCAATTATCAAAGCAAAGAACAATATAGCCTAAGAAAGTTTAACATGGTATGAGAGGTGGGTTGAAGAAAATTTAACATGGTATCAGAGGTGGGCTGAAGAAAGTTCTTGTAAGAGTCTAGGGCATAAAAGTGTAACACTAGGTGTAAATGTTTCTGTACAATTGAAATCCTAACAAGGTTTAGGCTATTGATAAAGTTAATTTCATGCTTTTGCACGTATATATTTGTGTGCCCAATTGTACTTGTTGAGATTTATAGGCACATAGCTTTCAAGAAATTGTATAGAGGTATGCCTACCTCATACTTGATGATGACCCTATGATGTTGATGACCTTGATGGAAAGAGGGAGCTGCAAGATCATTGATGACTTTGTAGTTTACATTAATGATTGAATGATGACCTTGGTGCCATATGAAGGAATGAAGTTTTGTAAGATTGAAGTTCTCTGATGATATGACGATGCAAAAGAAAGAGCCTGTGTAGCTAGAAGAATAAAGTTGTTGATCTGCCTCAGTTGAGAGGGAGCTTGATGAACAAAAGAATAAATCCACCATAGTTAAGAGAAAGAACATGATCTTGGAAAGCATCGATACGGAAAAGAATCGGAGAATAGCTAAGGCAGTGTTAATATTGATGTGTTGTGAATAAAATTTTGTTGTTTTGATAAGTGTTGAACTTGATTTTGGTGCTGCTAAAGAATTTGAAGAAGGAAGCTTCCATGGAGATTTGTTTGGATAATGTGACGAACTAAGTAGCATCAAAATATCTGAAGACCCTGTGTTCCATGGTAGAACTAAGCATATTAATAATAAGTACCACTATATTAGGAGTCTAGTACAAGATGGGGTCATGAAATTACAATACATTTCGACAAATGAACAAGTCGCTGATGTGTTGATGAAATCTCTCTGCAACAAGAAGTTAGTCTATTTTAGAAGCATGCTTGGATTGGTGGATATCTCTGATTTTTGTGAGATGGAGAAATGAGTACCACAAAAATGCCCATATGATGGTACTTGGGAGGACATCCTGGCCTGGCTAGTATTGAGATCTCAGTTGTTAATGATGTCTAGATCCTAGTGTGGTAGGGTATCTTGGAGGTCTGGTTTAGTGTTGATGATACTTGGATCCCGGTAAGGGTTGGGGTCAGGGCATGGAGGCCTAGATGGTGTCTATATGATACCTGAGCTGTAGCCTATTGGTACCTATAGAGGCAGTTGCCTTGATGAGATCTTAGTCCCTATTGGGAGGATACCTTGGTAGTTAGGGTATCCGTAACCTGTTTTGTGAACATGTCAATTTGAGTTCATGCTTGTACCTATTTGTACAATTATGAATACCTCCCTAATTAAGAGGGAGTGTTGAAAATGTAACTATGGTCGAAATTCATAATTGCTATTGTACTTTATCATTATGTATTTATTTTAAAATTGAAAAAGAAGAAAGAGAAAATTATTTTGGAGCATGGGTTTCACGCTCATTTTATTTATTTATTAGGTCAAAGCTTGCATTGTAGGCTTTTAGCATTTCTCTTGAGTCTTAAGAGTCATTGTCACATTTGGTAGAGACCCTTCTTGGGCTTTTGTAACATGTGAAGAAAATTATTTTTGAGACAAATCAATTATTTGTCACCTCCTCACCAAGTCGACCCTACCTTGATGAAGTCGACCCAGATTAGGGTCATTTGACCCTGTGGAAGCAATATAAATAGAAGAGCTTGACCTATTTGGCATTCATCCATCAACAAGTTCGATCTGTAGAATAGGAAGAGAAAAGGAAGTGTGAAGTCAAGGACAAGAAGGTCAAATCAAAGGAAGAAAAAAATCGAAGTTTGTGCATCTTCTCTCTCACACATGCGAGTTTTCTAGGATTTCTAGGCAAGTTGTAGGGGCCGAAATTTTTGCAGTGACTCCAGGTTCGAAATTTTGAGCTGTAGGGAGGCCAAAATTCCAGATTGAAGCAGTTTTGAAGGAAGTTACTCTTGTTGACTTTGACAATGTTTATTTACTTGGAAGGAGCGTTGAGTTGGTGGTTGGAAGAGGTCTTTGTCTAGGTCAAAAGGTCTTGGATTGTCTCACTTTGACTTGGTTTGATTATAGAGGAAAAGTTTGACTGAGTTTTCTCTTAGAGAGGGGTTTTCCCTTGGCTGAGTGCCTACATCTTGTGTCTGTTTTTGTGATCTTCATGAATTTTTGATTGTGTAATTGCTGGATGAAAGATGTCATAATAAAGAAGTAAAGAAGCCAACACAATTCACAAGTAATTATAAAGAAAAGAGGAATCAAACCCCTAATAACTACATGCATCTACATGCATTGATTTCTCAACAAAAATCAGAGATCAACTTCCTTTGTCATGACTGCTCCCTTTGTCATGATTGCTCCCTCTATCATGAAAGTAAATCTTCTTGCCATTGTTTCTCCCTCTGAAATGTGACTCTTTTACTTACACGAAAAACAAAACATATGTTCACAAGATCAACCAGGACTCCTCAGACATGCATCACTCCAAGTATATTATGCCTGCGGTCTGTTGACCACTACGTGTCAACTACCCATAGCAGTACACCCCCTTTTCTTCGCAAAAGGGATAGCGCTTGATCAACGTGTCCGTGCCATTCGACAGTCATCGTCGACCTTATCATATTATGTTGTAAACCCAGTCTGCATGTGTGAATTGTAAATAATCTTAGCAAAGCTGAGTCATGTATGAAAATTGCCTAGGTGGACCTAATTTTCTAGTGATAATCTACATTTCGGAAGGTTTTTTGTCTCACCGATCCATGATCCGTAGAGTTTTCCTTCAGCCTAACCCCAAAGCTGGAATGAATTTTGTCATTAGAATCTTAGGGGAATCATAGTTCGCTGATCTGCTAGATTATAGTTGGTCCCAGAATTGGGTGATCTATGAGGGTCTATGTCAAATGGGTTTTCCCCCTTGAAATGTAAAATTGTAAAAGTCATGATGTAAAATTTCTTGAGGGCTAGAAAATGTTTTAATCCCCTCATAAGTCCTAAGTCCTAGGTCATAGGTGATTTTTCCAAAGGCTATGTTCTAGGATTCAAAAATAAAAATTAAGAAAATTAAGAAAATTAAAAAATCAAATAATAGATAAAAATAATAATAAAGTTAAATAATAATTAAAAATTAAAAAATAAAAATTAAAAATAACTAAAAAAATGAAAAACTAGGAATAAATAAATTAAAAAATAAATTAAAAAATAAATAAATAAATAAATAAGTAAAATAAAAATAAGTTTTTTTAAAAATAATAAAATAATAATAAGTCAAAATTTTTGAGTAAATAAATGAGCAGAATTTTAATTTTTTAATATATTAAAATGCATTTAAAAATTCGACGGATGAGATTAAAAGAAATCTTGATCCTCATCGACAGTCGAGATTAGTTTGACATGGATCACTCGAACTAACTGTTGGGATTTTTTCCTTTAAATATGGTGCTAGGGGTCATTTGAGATCAATTTAGATCTGAGAGTCTGGTGCTAAAGAAAGCTCCCTTGTAGTCAGTTTTTGTGCAATAAAGAAAGACTTTGGGGTTGAAAATCTTGCTGGTGTTACTCTTCTGGAAATGTTGTAAGATTGTTTTATTTTTCTACATAATCTTATTTTCAGTCATTGATAATAGCTTGATGAAGATTGATTTAGGCACAGGTATCTTGTCTGATCTCTGGGGTTTGAACGATAGTTTAGATTCTGAAATATAATGGCAGGTATCTCCATTTGATTTGGATTTCATTATTGTTTTCTCCCTCTATGTTAATGGTTGATTTTAAGCTGTGTAAGAAATCTTAAGTTTTGAGTTTACTAGGTGTTAGGGGAAGTTCTTGGCTGAACCAACCAACTCTCGGATTGTGTTTTTTGAAAGAGCCCAGCTAGTTTTTAATCCCGGGCTTATCATCTGATTCTTTTTTTAATGAATGCATGAAGGGTTTTCTGAAGTATCTCACATTAAAATTTAAATTCTGAAAATATTTATGTGGCATAACGAGAAATCTGGCTATTTTAGAGTCTGCAGCTTGTGAATATTGTAATTATTTAGTTAGGGTTTTCAGTTTCGTTTCTTGCACATATTATCTTTGGGTGTTCTGTTTTGCCATTACAGGTTGTAGGTTACAGGTCTGAGGAGAATTTTTGTTTGAAGCCAGATCTAGGCCCTGGAGGGTAAGATCTGGCCTCAGGATCAGTTTTTGCAGGTTTTTTGCTGAAGAAATTCGAGATTCTCCAAGCTCTCTGTTTGCTGGGGTTTCATTTAAAATTGCTTTCCAAAAATATCAACCAACAATCTTGCATTCCAAGGGTTTTAAAGTCATTCATTTTGATATCTAAATTTTTTTTATGAGGGTTTCAAGAAATCTGAAGGAGAGCGAGTTAAAAATTTTGTCAAGATTTCTGGAAAATATTTAGAGCTCCTCTCACTCTGTTGCAAATCAAATCCCTGTCTCCTCACAGCTCCATTTCCGCATTTCTCTTGAGCATTACTTCCTGCGGATTCCTTCCATGCTGCTCTAGCACCTGCAAACAAAACAAAAATAAAAAAATAAAAAAAATTAAAAATTAAAAAATTAAAAAATATTTTGAAAAAGCTTAATAAAAAAAATTGAAAATTCATTTTTTATGGTCCATTTTTCTATAGCTAAATGCACTTAAAATGTTTATTTACAAGTTGGCTATATGAAAGTGGTAGCTGGTCAACATTTTAATTTTATGGTCATTTAAAGCATTTAATATTTCTTGAAGTTTAATTGTTGGATCATTTAAAGGGGTTGTGCATTTGCTGAAAATCTTACGTCGCTTGGGTTATTTGATGATAATGATTGTTCTACATGGTTTATATTTATGCAATATTCAATAAATAATCGTTCACTAAGTCACAGGACACGTCCCCCAGGGTCCCGTGTCTCGTATTTTACGTATTGGACACGAAAACGGCCCTAATACGTGTCGAATACAATTTTCAACGTGTCTTGAAAAACTGAATACGTATTCTCTGTTTTCCGTCGTGTCCTGAATTTAGAAACCGCGTATTTGGTTGGTAGAAAACGTTGCCCTAACGTATTTCAATAGGTTGAATACGTACTGCGCAAGAAACGTAATTTAAAGCCTACGCGTTCGATTTTTCCCGGTTATTTGCGGCGGTTGTAATTAAAATCAGAACGACTATCTAGCTCCCACGTCAAGACGGCTCTGACACTTCTGGAATCGAGCCGAGTTTTCCAACGATAAGTTGGGCTGTGAGTTATTACCAGGAACAAGGACGAATTTTCCTTAATCAAGGCACAAAGGCCGAATCTCCTATTTGCTACGAAACTAGTCACCGTAATAGGACGTAATTTGTTGCTAGTGTTTGGAATCAAGCCAATCACAACAATCCGTGAATCAACAAAGGACCGACACCAAAATTTGGCAAAGACCAAAGTCCTTGGTCAAATTCATTGTTCAACTGAGGCCGAGCGCACCTGTGTTGAGGACGAATTTCGTTGTGATTGCCCACGGAATCAATCAACTTTAGTCCAAATATCAGTGCGAAATTGGATGATCGATCAATAATTAAATAGATACAAAGCTTGGTGAACAGCTCACGGTAGATCGCTTTGTAATTGTTTACTCCTGAGTAAATCCTGAAGCATTGGATATGAATGAACATTTAAGGTAATGCGGAGATCAACTGTAGACATGCGCAACACCAATCAAGACCGTTAAATGCGAACTGCGTAGTGATTGGACTGCATCGATTGGAGTTTAAGTCCGGTGCAGGAGTTCGAACTATAAATCTTGGAGGAGGCAGAATTGTTTTGTGAACAAAAGGAAACTGCATTTTAAGGAGACAAATTCACTACCATGTTCAGATTTGAAGCATCATTCCCTATTCCTATTGTTGATCCCAACCGACTGCATCTACACATTCTTGTGACAATGTATTTGCCCACACAAAAATCAGGTTCTATCTCTTAGTTTGCATTATCTGGAGATTGTTAACGGTGGACAGTCATAAAATTTCCCAGTTATTTTCGGACTCAGTCCTGAACTATGAACTTTGAGAAGTAATTATATTTTAATTTGATTAGATGAGCTGCAACCTGCAATTTAATATGGATAAAAAACTATATTTCGGTATATCTATATATATATATTATTAAATATATATAAAACGTGTCCCTCGTGTCCTGTTTCCAGGTCGTTGCGTTTCGTACTGAATACTCGTATTTACGTGACCTCGTGTCATGTGACTTAGATCGTTCAATCATTTATTTCATAAGGCACTGGTCTATTAACTTAATAAAATGAATTAAGTGCTTGTTGCCCCTTGTGTCTCCCAACCTAATTGGTCCCCAGTTGGTCATCCATTATCCCATAGGGTCTACCCCCCTTAGCCGCGGGAGACAGGCTTAAACGGAGAGTTCGGGGATCAGGGTGACAGCCCCAGTCTGAGCGTTGTCGTGACAATCTGTGCGACAACACGGTCCATGCAAATCCTTTTTTGGTTTGGAGAAAATTTCTTCTCATAGCTTTCTCTCCTTCTTGAGAGAATTTTGCTTCATTCTTCCACCTGTTGTCAAAGCCATTGCAGGTCTTCCCGATGTACCTGTTGATTTTTTGGTTGCAAACAAGACTAGAACAATTTTCAAATTGATAACTACTTCCAATGATACAATTTTGACTTCTATAGAGCATTCCAGTCATTAAGCAGTTACACTTGAAAATTTCAACCATTAAACTCAATAGAGCAATAGAGATCACAGTAAAAACAATGAAAGAAGAGGCACCAAAATTTCTTGGGACAAAACCCCACAGGGGGGAAAACCCAATTAATCTTTTCTTATGAGAGAGAGTTCAATTCATCAAATTGTACATCAAAATATTCCAGTCAAAATCCCAACCTTTAACTTCAATAAATGCCAAGTCAAAACTAATCAAAGGAGAGAGAATAGGTCAATGATTTGCTCACAGTGAATTTTTGTACAAGGAGCCGAATTTCGACCTGAGGCTACTTGTCAAAGGGCCGAAATTTGGTGCTACAGTTTCCATAGAAAGTTCGGTCAAACCTTAGATTTTGAACTGCAGGCAAACCTTGGTCAATGCCCATAACAAAAGCAGAATCTCAATCAAAGTACAATCAACAAATCACAGAATATTCTGTCTCCAATCCTTAGTCAATAACTCAATCAAACATCAAAGAATTTGTTCAAGTCAACTTTGTTGTTTTTCCACAATAATGGTGTCTAGGGTAGAATCTTAAATAATTGATGCTACCCAACCAAGTATCACAAGAAGTCTACTTTACAACAACAGGATGAAATACGATAGTAAATCAACACATGCGCAATATAAACAACTTTTTACAAATTTTGCAAGCCAACTAAATAATACAACAGTCTAGGGCTCCCATGCCAGGGATAATGGCCCTCAAATATCCACTAGTACAAGAATACAACAACAACTATGGCTTGGTGTCTGTCGTGATGACCATCAATCTACCGTGAACACGATACTCTTACCATTTGGCTGTAGCGCGCTTTCTTAGCTCCTCTCGGTTGTACCATGAACACACATGCCTAGTCCTTTGACTCCCGATCTGCAACATCTGCCTCTATCAATGCACCAAGTCCATCTAGCCACTGAATCTCATCTCCAATTTTCTCTCTAGTAGGGTAGGGCCCCATAATTAGCGAGGAATGTAGTTGGTCTCGCCCGCAGACTGGTGCTCCCGTGCCCCTGTGCTCCCGTGCCCTCGTGCCCCCCGTGCCGTCGGCTCTCCCGATCTCGCCCGCAGACTTCTGTGCCGTCGACTCTCCTGATCTCGCCCACAACCTTTCTTCAGCTCCCGTGCCCCCGCCGTCGTGCCGTCGGCTCTCCCACAGACTGCGTGCCGTCGGCTCCCCTCTCCCGTTGGTCTCCCGTCGGTCTCCCTCTCCCGTTGGCTTCCCTCCCCGCCCGCAGCCACTATCCCGACGGCCTGAGACGGCCTGATCTTCTGGCGGCGGCTCGACTGCGCGGCGACCTGTCTACGCGGCGGTTCTGCGCGTTTTTCCCTGTGATGGCGGCCCATTAACCTGCGGCGACTCTTCTCTGCGGCGGCCCGTTACCCTACGGCGGCTCTTCCCTGCAGCGGCGGCTCGATCTCTTCTACGCGGCGGCTCTCTGCGCGTTTTACCTGCGGCGGCGGCCCGTTAACCTGCGACGGCTCTTCACTGCGGCGGCCCGTTACCCTGCGGTGGCTCTTCCCTGCAGCGGCGGCCCGTTTCCTTGCGGCGGCCCGATCTCTTCTACGCGGCGGCTCTCTGCTCTGTATTCTACAGCGCCCCAGATCACAGTATCCTGCTTGCGGAATTGCTGTGTTCCTGCTCACAGCTTGTGACATCCGTCTGCAGCCAGCCCTTTTCTGTTCTGCCTACGTCCGATCTCTGTTCGACGGCCCGTTTCCCTTGTGACCAGCAATGACCAGGTAACTATGGATTCCCCACCCACTAAATCTGAACACGAAAAACTCAGTTTCAATAACAGAGGACCTTCCTGTTACCTCCACCAGTGCCTTAACCAGCAGGAAGAGACTTATAGCCCCAGAGACATTGCCATGGAGTCCGATTTCGCCTTCTGGACATCTCAAATCAAACAATTATTACGACGGGTAGATTCCCTTGAAGCCGAGAATGACAAGCTCCGGGCTGAATTAAACACTTTAAATGACAGAATTTCCTTCGTGGAAGGGGAAAGCTTGTCCCTTTGAAAATCAGTGCAAGAAGACCCCACAGAGACAACTTTGCAGGCAGAAATCCAGGAGATCAGGAACAAGCAGGATGAGATTATATCCCAACAGGCATCCCTCAGACAGGAGACAGAAACACACATCAGCTCATGGGCACAGGTGGTCCGGGGGAAAGACAAACCCTCTCCTATCACAGCAGTAGAGGAAGTTGTACAGGCCAAAATCGTGGAAGAACGATCCCGTAGAGCGAGAGAGCTAAACCTTAAAGTGAGAGGTCTCCCTCTCCCTTTATCCTCAGCAGATCCGATGGAGGTGGCCACAGGTTTCTTGAGAGACACCCTCGACATATCTGATATCAGATTAGACAGAGCTTGGCTAGGACAGGATTCCACCTTATTTATCCGTTTCCATAATACCACTGATCGTCTACATGCTCTTTGAGCTAAACGGAAGCTTTTTGATCTTCCACACAGGATATTCCTAGATGAGGATCTAACTCGGGCACAGGTGGCTGAACTTAAACAGGCTAGGGAACAAGTGGCCGCAGCAAGACAAGCGGGCAAATGGGCAGCCATAAGGAACCTTGACGCGATCATTTGAGACTCCTTCCCCCCAGGATGGACACCTCGAGCAGGGAGTGCCAAATGACGGGCCCGCCTGGGGGGGAGTCGAACAACAGGGATTTCAATTCACTGCTGGAACGGAAATGGGTCTTTTTGGTCTTCACCTGGGCTACTCTACGACGCCCTTGAGTCAGCAGATATTCTCCTCGTAACAAAGACCCATGAGAGCCCAGTTCGACCTCTCCCAGACGTAACGGGGTACCAATGGCATTCAGTATGTAGACAGGAAACAAGGAGCTCAGGGGGGGTCAGAGGATCAGGGGGAGTAGCGTGCCTAGTCAAAGACGAGCTCAGAGATAGAGTCACAGTGGTAAATACAGATGAGTACGCCAGGTACATGTGGATTCGAATCAGAACTGGAGTCCCACCCATGAGAGATATCTTTATTGCAGTTTGTTACTTCCCCCCCACCACATCTTCGTTTGCCATCCACGACGATGTAGAAAGGGATCCTTTCACCAATATATACCCAGACATCACTAAATTCTCAACTGATGGAGAAATCATCATCATGGGGGACTTTAATGCCCGTACCAAGGAACATCAGGTCCCACTCCATGACCGTTTCGAGGATGTGTTCTGCACTAGGGGTGTTGACTTGGTTTCAGCAGGCCTGCAGAGGATCTCAGAGGACGCCCTGGGCCCCATTACAGCCTATGGTAGACAGCTTTTGCAGTTGGGCGAATCACATGAGCTGATAATCTTGAATGGCCTTTCGCGCTTCCCAGAATCCCGCTTCTTCACGTGTAGGCCTCATGGAGGAGGGGCTAGTGTGGTGGATTACGCATTAACCGGCCGAACACTGCTCCCTTTTATTCGGAATCTCTCTGTATCTCCCATCCCCCTAGCCGACCATGCACTGCTTGCACTTTCTCTTCAGTTTGATCCCCCCCGACCAATCCACCCCCCACCTCGATCCCCGGGTAGAACCATCTTCTGCTTTGAGAAAGTTGACCCCGACACCTTCTCCTCCCTACTCCATCAAATCCTCCCCGACACAAATGACTTCTCCCGTCTCGAGACTGTCTCGGATAAATACCACTGTCTCTCCTCGGCAATCTGGGAGTCGACGATTCAATCCTTCCCCCACTCCTTTCGGACCACCTCGAACCCCTGCAAGACAGGAACTTCCCCTATGAACAAATGGTATGATACAGAGTGTAAACTCCTCCACCAGGATCTCCGCCAAGCCTTCCGTCAGTCTCTTCCCTCATACTCTACCATCCAAAAGAACTACCGTCGCCTTCTCCGCCACAAAAAACGACAGTTCATCTCCCAACAAAGAAGGGAGCCTTCCGCCCTCCTTACCCATTCCCCCAAGCAATTCTGGGGCAAGATCCTCCCCTGGCATTCTCCTCCTCCCGCTGATCTCGACCCAATCTCCATGTTCTCTCACACCTCTCGCCTTTATGACATTCCCGGTCAGTCCCAGATACAGGTCACATCTCCTCCCCTCTCCTGCCACCTGTTCACCGATAAAGATGTCAGAGAAGCCATCTGGGCGATGAATAGCAACAAAGCAGCGGACGAAGAAGGATTTCAAGCCGAATTCTTTAAGCATGGCCTACGACCCTTAGTTGGATACCTGGCAGATCTCTTCAACCATGTAGTCCAAGATGGGTTCCCCCCCATATGGTCCCATCATATTATATACCCCATCCATAAGTCAGGGAATACCTCGGACCCCAACAACTACAGGACAATTGTGGTGGGTCATACATTCTCTAAACTCTATGGCACTATCCTTCACAGAAAACATTCCGGAGATTTCGAAGAAAGAGATCTCAAGGCCAGAGGCCAAGCTGGTTTCAGACCAGATCACCA